>CAJVPT010004617.1:0-13202 GCA_910592055.1 Acaulospora colombiana | reverse complement strand
AGTTAATGAATTTTTGATAAATTTTTTGTGAATTATTAATAAATTTTTATTAAATTGTTAATAAATAATTTTGTAATAAATTTTTAATGAATTGTTAATGAATTATTGCCAGATTGTTAATGAATTATTTGACGAATTGTTAATATGTCAATTTTTTTGATTGCTGAATTTTTGATTGCCACTTTATTGTCAAAGTAGTAATATGCCAAGTGGCAGCAATCAAAAAGAATTTGTCAATATTTTTATTATTAAATTTAATCAAATTTGGCAATAATTTGGCTGCTGAGTGACACAATTTCGACTAGTGATAATATATATTTTTTTAAATCTTGATTAAGTTAAACTTAAGTTGAATTATATAAACAATTAGCTCTTTATATTATCAACTCTCTAATAATCTATAAATCCTTAAACAATAGAAGGGAAATATAAATCCTAATTGTTTCTAAAAGTGATCTTTTATTGATAAAGCATTGGACAAGGCATAGAATGAGCCAGTTAAAAAAAAAAAAATTACAGATAATGAATTTCAGTTGTATAGCAAAAAAATCATACAGTATATTGTATATTTTTTAATAAAACACTGATATATTAACAATTTCCAAATACAATAGAAAACTCCTAAAATTCAAACAATAGGGTGTAAATCAATTTAATGTCTTCCGTGAAATCCGTAGCTCACCTTTCCGCCATGAGATCCGATCACTTTTCTGGCATATTCGACTGCATCGGGCGACACATTAAAGCACTCTTCCAAGAAAAGATGCTTTAAGGTCTTCCCGCGTTTCTCAACCAAATAGGCTACACCACTCCCGGTTATTTTGCCACACCATTGCACGTTAAGTTCTTTAAGGTTGCCGCAGTTGTCGGCAATTTTCTCTAAAGAAATGTTGGATATATTGGAGTTTTGCCGAAGATCAACCACCTCCAGCGAAATCTCCCCTCCGGGGACGAATAGTGACAAAACTCCATTGTCAGTTATTCCAGGTGACTTCCCAATACGCAAAATCTTCAATCGTTTACAGTATGCACCGATGTCTTGCATTGTCTCATCTGTTAATAGAATGTCACCATTAAGTTCTAGCACTTCTAAATGGCAAGATGCTATCAAATTTCGAACACAATTATCCGTCAAAATGGTACATCGCTCAAGGGAAAATTCACGAAGCGGCGGGCAGGAACTGGCAAGTGAGATGAATGCGTCGTTGATGGACAATGATCCTCCGTTACTTGTATTTCCCTCCAAGTATAGGGAATTTAGGTTCGGAAAGTTAGCAAGTTTGACTAATGATTCATTTGTTAACCCGACAACCCCGCGAATGCCAAGACTTGTGAGCTTTGGAAATATCGCGATCATGAAAGTTATCACGACTTCGGCCACATATGAATAATCCAATTTAATGACGCGCATTCCAGTAGCTCGACATTGTATCTTCCCTGGATCAAATGCTTGAGCAGTAATCTTGCTGCAATGTGACAGGTCCAAAAGTTCCAATTTCGAGCAGGTCGATAATATTGCCACAACCCCTTTATCCATGATATTTGTGTCCGACAGGTTAATCCATTTCAAATGACTGCCAATTGCGCGAATGAAGGGGACGATGGCATCATTGGTAATTGAAGAGTTGTGAGTCAACACAACCTTCTGAAGACGAATTCCGAATGTGGCTCTTAAGTGTTTCAAGGTAGCATTGGTGAGTTTTTGGGCGCGAGGACAAATCACTTGCCGAACGCCTAACCTTCCTCTGCCCACGTAGGTTCTGATAGTCTGATCTGTGATTTTGACTGGTCGACCCAGAGTGAAATCCAGATTGTGAAATAGTAATTGAGATGAGATAACATATTTGCGCCAAGTTTTGGAGACACAGGTTGCTCTGCAAATACTTGCAAAAGGAAGACACATGAAAATTTCGTGACAGAGTTCGAGCGGAAAAAACGTTACTGGATCATAAATTTTGGCCGAGTTCGATTTCTAATTTTAAGGCGTAGTCGGCGGATAAGACACTTTTATAAGACGAATAAAGTAATTTAGAATGATGAAATTGTTTAACCTGCACTTTCTCATACCCTCCTTCTTTAAGTCTGCGTAATGCCTAGGTCGCAACATTGTTAAATGAATATTGAGATTTTGTGACCTTCATTAATCAAAATTTTTTGAAGTGAAATTTTACCTCGTAAAGAGGATCATTCTTCTTAATGTTCATTTCTCCGAGATTGTAAACCTCTTGTGCCTTATCGTGTTGATTTAACAACCGGTACAATTTACCAGCACGGAGATATCCCTAGAAACGACCATGCATGGGATTATCAACGTGTTAATATTACCAATGACACGTGTTACAATACCTTTGCTGATGATCTGTCTAATCTCATCATGGTCTCAGCGTCTTGTTGAGCATCTTTCAGTTGACCGAGTTTTTCGCGTGTCGCTGCGCGACAATCGTATAGCTGAATATTCTTTGGATTTAGCGTTATCGCCTGAACGATAATTGATAAAGAAAACGTCGTCGAATATGCGATGGAAAGGAATGTCTAATAAACACATCATTAAACCTTACCTTATTAAAAAGCACGAGGGCTCCTTTAAAATCATTCTCTTTAAATGCAGTCAAACCGTCACGATAGTACTGTTGAAAAGTTTCAATTTTCCGAGAAGAAAACTTTGAATCCCCTCTCTTTATCATTATCGAACAAGTGACGAAGAATGAGCACGAGGTCACACTGATCTACACGGTAGTGATTATTTATATTTATTGATGACAAATTGTTTATAAAAATTTTTTTTTTTTTTTTTTTATTGAAAGACTCCATTATTTCCGTAACCATTACAATTATTATTTTGAACATTTGGTGGTATGGGAGGAAACAGGAACATCTCTTCCCTTGGATTTCCTCTGTCCGTATTGCTGTACCAAAAACAATACATATCCTCTTGATCTTCGAGTATTATTCCTTGTGGTCTGGAACTTGAAAGACGCGTTTTCCTCCCTCCACCTTCGAGGTTATATACATTTTGCGGTGGAGATAATAACTCGTTGGGCTCATAAAAAGTGTCACTTCCTTGACCACGGATTGAATTCTGTCTCGAGTCGTAGTTCACGATAGTGGTATTTGTGCACGGAGAGGATTCTACGCTTTCTGTCCCGCTACCTTTCGAGAGTTTATGACTTTTTACAGAGGACTTATTACCACCATCGTTCTCACTAAAGAGACTCCAAAAACTGCTTCTGAGAGAATTTCGTAAACGATCTTTTGAGATGAAGTTATCTGTCGTGTTAAAGCTACTAAATATGGTAATTAGTGAGTTGGTGAAATCTTGACTGATTCTTGACACGGACAGAGGAATTCGTGGTGGATATGTTGGTGGGGTTGATGACTGTTGAGGGAACTCTTCGGGTATATTACTAATCGTGTATTCATTATATCGGGGAGGTGATATTGATGTGAGATTTGTGCGGTTGACAGATTTCTCTTTGGTTGAATAAGGCAAAATTGAGGAGGTGGAATAGCGACTGACAATTGAATTTGTGCTCAGAATGGTCAGCCTCTGACAACAGATTGATGTAACTATAAGTGCTGGAGTAATATTTACGAAGCCATCTATGTAATCGCTTTTGGTGAGGATGAAAATAACATTTATCATCTGAAATATAACATTTAACAACAAATACGAGAGGCCATCATCAAGTAAGAAACAACGCCAGCACATCTTCTCAAGCTCATTCCAATATCTCAACGCATACACTCTGATCGCGACTAATCCGAGAACACACCAACTGTAGGTTGCCATCATTATGAAAGCGATAGGAACCCAGAATTCTTGAGTCTGTCCCAATTGTAAATAACAATTGCCATCGCTTCCCACGGTGAAACTACCAAATCCGAAAATGTTTAAAACATGGAAAATACTTGTCGCACCAGCGTAGACGAACAGAGATACGAGCAGGAAGACGTATTCGGAATAGTACGACCGGATGAGCGAGAGCATCTCCAAGCACTGAAGACTGACGCCCAACGCGTAATAACATAACGAAACGATTTCCACGGATTCACAGGTCGATGGGGTGTGATGGGTGTAATGCATGAGAAATAAGACAATTATGCAATAGAATAATGTATTTATTCTAAATAATAATAATAATAATAATAACTTTAATAATGCATTGTAGCAAAGGTCGCGAGTTATAATTTTCATAAAACCAACTTACTTTTCAAGAACGAAAAACACCAAATCAGATAGGAACCATTGTTTTTTTAAATACCACGACCATTCTTTTCGGGCGTGCACTATTAAATCATAAAAATAAATGGCTATCACGCTGGTCACGTAGATTTCATAGCCATGGAATTCTTTAGCGAAAAAGTCTGACGGAAATGGAGACGTGCTGTTTTCACTAGCAGTTACTATCTCACGTTTTGTCAAGGGAAAGTATAAATTAGAAGGTAACATAATGTTGTCGAATTTTTGATGCCGTTTAATGCGTAATAATTAATGAAAGAATGTAATTTTGTAATATACTGTATATATAAAAGGGAAACCGGCCCTTAATATTTCATTATTTTTTCATAAACCGAAGAAACATTTTCGCATAAAAGTGAAAAAGTGTCAAAGTTTCCTTTTGGCACCTCACAGTTTCATCGGTTCTATTTATTTTTAAACTAGCGCCTTTGAATTCCTTTCCAGGAGTTGCAGCATTTACTTGCATCCGTCTATTTTTGGCTATGTTTGTGTACACAATTATCAACAAGGAACATATCTTAACTTGCATTGGTATTTTGTTTATACCGCTAATTCATTTTCCTTTTTCCTTAAATGGTATGTAAATTTTAAATCCGTTCTTCACGTATATAAATATTTATATTCCTTTCACTAACCCTGTTTGAAAATCTAGAATCTCTCCTTAATAAGAGAGCACGTGATGTTCCCATTGCTCGCATAGGTTCCGACTTGAATGTAACAAAACGTCATACGCTTAAAGCAGGCAACTTGTACCCATCGGGTTTTAAAAAGAGTCCAACTTTAAAAAAAAAATTCTTTTTTTTTAAATATGTCTATTTTACAGATTTAATTATATTTATTAGCGTGGTTTTCAAAAATTATGTCCCATTCTTTTTTCAAAAACAATTTAGTTTGTTTAAATTTTACAATATTTTTTTTTCTATATTTGTCTTTGCTACACGTTATGAGTTTCTAATTAGATTTAAATCTAATCTATTAAAAAACTCAATTCATATGATATATATTTTTTTCTATTTTTAAAAAAAATATTAAACTAATTTGTTATTTAAGTATTTTTTGATTTACTTCAATTACTTCTCTTTTTATATCTCAATAAATATTAGTTTGGTATTAATTTAAAAATATCATTATTATAATTAAAATTTATATAACAATTGATTGAAATATTAACTTTTTATTTTTATTATCAAAATTCTTATATTAAGTATACTATATTTTAATATTTTCTAGTTTTTTAAAAATTATAATTAATTATAAATTTCTAAAATATTTAATATATAAAATTTTATAGATTACCTATATTTTACTTTAATAAAAACAAAATTTATAAATAATTTTTTTATAATTATTATTTTAAAATTTTTAATGTTTTCTAGTGAAAGATATCTAATATTTGTTTTTATTTTCCTTTTTAGAAACCTGTTTTTGACTATAATAAATTCTTAAAATTAAATAACTTTTATATAACATACAGTTTCTTTTTTTTTTTTTTTTAGTATTTGTAGTCAGGCTAAATCATCAGTTTATTAATCAATTGAAAACAAAAGTATATTTTCATTTAAGCAGTATAATATATACTATAGTTAAACTATTATTTTAATCCAACATAAACATAAAAGTCTCTAAATTCGATCTTGAGAATAATATTTTGTTTCATAATATCTTTAAGTAAAGACTCTTCTAGTTTACTACATCATTGTTAACATGTTATCACTGCTATATATTATATCAAACCACTGAAATACAAAAAATTACAAAAGGATAGGTTAAAAAAAGGAAAAGAGAATATCAAAAAATGTCTAAATAGACAATAAGAAGATGAAAAAATAAAAATTAAAAAAAATTTTTTTCTTATTTCCTTTAAAGATCTATTTTTCAAGACTTCTTTTCAATAAAAAATACCTAATTTAAATATTCATTCTTCTCCTGACTATTTAAGGAACTTATCTATTCTTGATCTTGATTTTTTTTTGCATACCATCTGAGAAAACTTATTACCTAAGAGGAAAAAAACAGTAGGTAAATACTTTAAAAATATGGTTTGATGTTTATCACTTTTTACTACACAAAATCTCTATAATATACTTCAATATAACAGGCTTTGAATACTACACTATTAGTTCTTCTTTATAAAACTTTCTTGTTATAGATAAAGAAAATGTTTCTTGACTTTTCTAGATTATAGGAAGTCAAGTTTTTGTTTAAGAATGAATATAAATAAAAAAGAAGATTTAGAAGTATCTCTTGAAATAAATCTTTAAGTTAATTTAAGGATAGTGTTTAGACTTTATTAACAAAGAAATAAAAATTTTCTTTTAGATATCTTTTTTGCATATGAATAAAAGATTAATAAAAAGAATTTTTTTTTTTTGTAAAATAGAAGCTTAGCCTCATTTATTAATTTGATAAAGTAATTTACAAATTTAATTGTAGGGAATATATATTTTTATCATTCATGTTGACAAACATTCCTAGAACTCTACTTTTAAAGGATCCATTAGATAACTTGTTGTTCAAAAATATCTGATCAGATTAAATTTCTACTACTACCTATCTAGGAAACCTAGACACCCCTATTTTTGGATCTTCAATCCTTCCAGATTCCTCCCAACTAACTTGCTAGGCTTGACTTGCTAATTCCATAAAAGGAGAAGTACACCTTTCAAATAGTTCTGATGAACATGATGCTGTTTTCAATTTTGATATCTTTCCCGGATTTGTTTGTATTTACTTGTGTTGATTATGACTTTTATAGGGAAAAAACCCTACTTAGAACCAGAAGTGAAAAAACCCTGTTTGTATGAAACTGGAATGAAGATAATTGGTATTTTTTTAGATTTGATTGTGTTTTGTGTCATAGATAATTTTTCTATTTCATAAATCTTTCACATAGCTCTTATGTGGTATTGAACTATGGACCTTGTGATTACAACCTGGGAACACTACTACTGTGTTATAGACCCACAGATCAAAGAATTTTTTTTTATATAATATATAGTTATTTTTTTTTATTCTAAGTTAGACTAGGTATGTATATTTTATTAAACTTTTATATATTTTATATTATTAAATATTTTACTAAAGCAAAATCTCTATCTAACTTACTTATCTTTGTTTTAAATTTATTAAAACTTTAAGTGTAACTTTAAAAGTGATTTATTGCTGCATTAGTAATTCAGGTATAAATTCTTTTAACTGTTAACTTTATTACCTATAGATAGGAATCACAATGGATCGAATCGAATTGGATTTTAGATAAATCTGATCAGATCAGTTTTTATTTAATTCGATTCATATCTGAATAGATTTATTTTTATTTGATCCATATCTGTTCAGTTAATCTGATATTTTTTTTAATTATGTTTTTATTATTATTATTATTATTATTATTATTATTATTCATTTTTTCCTATCTATGTTTACTTGCCATCTTTAAGTTTTATATATAAACATTTAGTTAATAATTTATATTTTTAATATTTATAATTTATTGCCATTCATAATCATTTTCTTCTAAATTAAAATATATACCTGTATAATTTAAATTTTCTACAGTACTGCTACTGTCTTGTTTTTTTTTTATCAATTCTTCCACCATATAAACCTGAATTAGTCAATGAAACTCAAGAACTTTTCGATTCTATACCCATTACTAGTGATATCGCCATTTCAGAGGAAGCAAAGCTTCAATGCTCTGTATCATTTAATAATAATGATTGTGAAGAAAGTTCTTGTCATAATGTCATTGAGAAATCCGTGACAAATTTATTTCAATCACCTTCTATGGTATCAACTCAAGATCAATCAAATGATTTCAAACAATTCTCAAGTATTACTGAAGCCAAGAAAGAGATACCTGAACCTTTAACCACAAAGCGTTTGCCTCCGGAAATTTCTCTATCTTCAGAATATCTTATCAAAAATGAATCTGATATAGATACCCTTATCATTCTTTTACAGCAAAAATTCGAAATGTCTCAAGAAAGGTTAGAACAATGGAGATTCAAGATTGCTTTTGAAATGCGGGATAATCAAAATTACTGGAAAAAAGAGCGCGAGAGATCGCTTTCCTGGAATACAAGCGAAATTTCGAGGCTAAAATGAAGGTTCCTACTACTCCATACAAAAAAGAATTAAAACCCCGCTCTTTAGCCCTCATTGAATATGCGTAGCTATTGTTTAAGATAATACAATCTAGTTAAGTAGTAATTTCTGAAGCAGAGAGATTGCTACATTTAACTAATTATTCATCTCAGGTAAGGGAATTTTTGGCGCCTCTTACAATAAGTATGAGAAAAAATTCAAATCAAAAATTAATATTCCGATATCTAGATTATATAAAGAGGTTTTTGTGTCGTGCGATTTTGATCGAGGTGCAGTTCTAGGTAAGTAATATACATGTAATATATTTCGAGATATGTTTTACGAAGTACAAAGTACTCTAAAAAGTAGGACATCAAAGTATTCTAAAAAAGTAGGACATCAAAGTATTAAAATTTATAGATCAAGATTTGATGAATAATAGAATATGATTAGATATATAATTCGAAAAAAATTGGTAGGACACCAAGGTATAATTATTACAGATATATATATATTATAAAAAATTATGCTTTGGTGGGTTACCAAATAAACGATAACAATTCGGTACTACGTGCCTCATCATTGGGTGATATTTGAATGAATTATACGAAGCTAACAACTGCTAACAATTCGGCACTGCGTGCCTCATCCTTGATCGATACTCGAGTAATATAATAGATAACAATTCGGCACTACGTGCCTCAAACCTGGCCCTCATCGAGGAATTAACCAGAAAGCTAAGGCACTACGTGCCAGGTTCGGGCATAGCCCTCACATCGGGCCCGCAAATGCGACACGCGACTGAATGCATCGTCAGCATATTTTTTTGCCCATGTAGCCTAATGGTAGAGATCGGTTACGATTACTAAACCGGTGTCGCATGTGTAAATCGGCCACAAACACCAAACCGGCATACAAATAATACTATTGAATTTGGGTTAT
The DNA here is from genome assembly GCA_910592055.1 of Acaulospora colombiana. NCBI lineage: Eukaryota > Fungi > Glomeromycota > Glomeromycetes > Diversisporales > Acaulosporaceae > Acaulospora > Acaulospora colombiana. The sequence continues at coordinate 3,937 of CAJVPT010004617.1, read as the reverse complement.
AATAGAAAACGCAGAAGGAGTAGACTGGGGCGTCATAACCTAAATCGGATATTTCTATTCAATGGAAATCGATTATAAACACTAAGCTAATATACGGAAATTTATATCATTATTGATGTCGAATTTGACTTTCTAAAAGGATACAAGCCGTATACCTATCTATGTATCATAAAAATATATTACAACATCCTGTCGTCAAAAATGTGTCATAAAATATATATCACAACACTGACGACGGTGTTATATTTCTGTTGTCATGACACATACCTGAGTGATAATAACCTAGACTAAGTGGAAATAACATAATTATGTTATTTCCACTGCATTGGTAGCTGCTAGGTATATAAATTTTATATATGTTTAATTTCATACTTGAGCAATACTGACAATAAGGAAATCAAACTTAACTATCTCTTGGATCTCTGTGAAGCATATGCATCCTGGAGATACAGCAAATTTGCCCATGCCGATACAAATTTCCTGAACCATGCAATTGTAGTCAGCTGCTTGAGAGAAATTTGCTTTGAAAATGATTTAGAATTTACTTTCCAAGAAGGGATTTTGATAGAGGCAACTTCTACATGGCTAAATGGGGAATAAAAGTAGAGATAACAGGTATTTTTATAAAAACGATAAAAAAGTTTGAAATGTAAAATACTAAGTTTTCATTTAAATTTTTATATAAGGCAACACTCTTTTTTGCTGGTCAGAAAATGAGCTATATTGCACAACTGTTTTGCTGAAGGAAGGTGTAACTAGTGGTTTATCACAAAACCTGGCAAAAAAAACAATAACAACAATTAAAAAATATAAAGAAGATACCAAAAAAGAAAAACATGTAAAGTATCAGCAAGAGCAATTGCAACAAGATCCACCTGCTTTGCTAGCACTGGAAGAATCGATAAAAAAAATTAAGGCAGTAGCAGTACTGCAGAAAATTTAAATTATACAGGTGTATATTTTAATTTAGAAGACAATGATCATGAATGGCAATAAATTTTAAATTTTAAAAATGTAAATTATTAGCTAAATATTTATATATAAAACTTAGCAGGCAAGTAAACATTAAGTAGAAAAAAACGAATTAAAAAAAAAAAAAAACACGATTAAAAAAATATCAGATTAACCGAATGGATATGAATCATATAAAAATAAATCCGTTCGGATACAAATTGGATCTAATAAAAACTGATCCGATCGGATTCAGATCAGATTAACCTAAAATTCTATCCGATCTGATCCGATCCGTTGCAATCCCTATCTGTTGTACAGATCTATGAGCTATGCTAGTGCTTTTGGCTCTAGGTTTTTATATGCGCTGTATAGGATGTCATCTGGACCTAGTGCAGATTTGGAGCTTTTGTCTCTGATTACTCTGTCCAACTCTTGTGTAGTTACTTGTGTCAGCAGGTCCTCAAACCAGTGCTCTTGTATTCTATTGTTTGGTATATACTGTTTTGCCTACCTATTTGATGTTTCCACTGGTATAGTCTCTATTTGATGGGTCCAGGCTTCAAAATGTTCTGCTATCCTGTTTTTAATTTCCTCTGGTTCTGGGATTACCTCTATTTGGTTATCTCTTTTGATGACCAGCTTGTCTGTCATGATGAATCTGTTGGGTCTTTCTAAGAGGCTGTTAATCATTGATCTCTTGTTGTCCAGGAGCCATTGTTGCCAGTCTTTTTATGTGTTGCTGTATAATCCTATTTCTTCGGTGATTGTTTATGAGTTTGGTGGCAGTTTTGTACCGGATGATGTGATCTTTGTATATCTTTTTCCAGAATATTTGCTTGTTTTGTTGATTGAACGGTTCACATAATAGTAATTTCTTCGTCAGCTCTGGAAAATTCTTTTGTATACTATTGATTTTCTCCAGTATGAGATATTCTGTATATTCGTTGGGAATGTCAATATTTCTTTAAAGGAGTTCTACCAATATCTGGATGTTGGTGATCTTCTTGTATAGAGTTGGGGGTTTTCCTATTCTCTTATTTCTCTTGTTTAATTTTATTTTAGGAATGTAGTGATTTGCTGCTGTTAAGAGGGATTGTTTGAATTTGTTCCATTTGCCTTCTATGTCTTCTTGTTCTAGTTTGTCCTCTCTTTTTATATTGTCTTCCACAGTGCTCTTGAATTTTTCCCATTGTTTAATATTTGTTTTGCTCTAGTTATATCGTGGATTACTTTTATGGATCTTCTAGTGATTGTTTATGTTAAGCTGCCACATATCTTTCTAGTAATCATGATTTCATGGTCACTCTTGTGTAGAGCATCTGGATGGTCTATTATGTGTGAGTTTCTAGTTTGCCAGGTTTCTTGTGGTAAGTACTATATCAGGTCGATTCTGCTGTATGTTCGTCTATTATTGCTCCATGTGAAGCTCTTCTGTGTTGGGTTGTGCGACCTGAATGTGTCTTTGAAGTTCTTGTTTATTAATTATTCTAGCAGCTTCGACTCTGATTGGCAGCTGTTAGGCTATCTGTGGGAGCTCTATTTGTCCAGGGCTGGATTGGGGGTAGCATTGAAGTCTCCCCCTATTATGATACATGTGTTTATTTTTTTCGCTTGTGTTATTTATTCCTGTATTGTGTGCTTTATCTCTGTCTTGTTTCTGTTGCTACTGCTCCTTGGTAGGAGATATACTCCTATGATCCCGAGCTTTTGTCTCCTTGAGAATGCCATATCTAATGCTATGGCCCTTCCCTTAATTTCTTGTTTTCTAAATATTCTGATCACAATGTCCTTGTGTATAGCTATGCTCACCCCTTGTCCCATTTTTTGCTATTAGTCGATTGATATGGTTAGCTGATACTTTTGATGCTTCCAATGTTTGATCTGTTGTTCGTTTCCATTGGTTTCTATTGTAATGATAATCTCCCATTCTTTCTTTATGCAGTATTTCAGCCAAAAGTTATATTTGTTATCCTCCATTATTTTTCTTATGTTATGTGTTACAATTGACCATGAAGCATGGTTAGTATTGATCTTCTTTTCTATATGTCCTTGGTTTTGTTCTGTTATGAGGTGTTATTGTGGTTTGGTTTTGTGATTATTGTTCATTCGGGCAGTGTTGAAATTTTTTGTTTGCTACTTTCCCTCCTTGAGGATTCTGTTGTATTGCTTGTTATCATATTAATATGTTGAGTTGCATCCTTTTGGGGGTGTATGTTGTGTAATCTTGATGAGGTTGATTACCTCTTTTATTGTTGCACTCATTCTGTTTAGTTGTTATTGATATGCTTCTTGATATTTCTTTATATCTTGAATGCTGTCACTGGGGGCTCTCGGTTGCTCCTTGCTGTCAGTATAAGTTTCCTCCTCCAGGTCTTCCATGAGTTTGTTGATGCTCTTGAGGTACCTATTAGTGCATTCTTGTTCTAGAGCGTCCACTCTCTTAGCCAAGTTTTTCAGGTTGTTCTTCATCTCTTTTATGTCCTTTTGAACTGATAGCAGTATGTTCAAGATATCATTTTGGCATTGCCTGTTCTTTGGGTTATGGCTGTATTTCAGAATATTTGCATAACTCTTTGGATTGTTTCTAGTGTTGGAATACCTTTGTGTGTCTTGGTTAGGGGCTGGTCTGCTTCCTTGGTGTCTAATAATTCTAGGGTTGTTTGACCTATTCATATATTGTCTTGGTGGGAGTGTCTCTGGTTTATCAGGACATGAATACATATTGTGTTCTGATGAGCCACAGATGCGGCATAGAGGGATCTTTTATTGGATCCATTGTGTCTGTGTTTCTCTAATTTGAGAAGCTGATGATTTGACTGCCTGTATATCTTCTCTGAACTGGAAAGTGAAGACGACAAATCTTTTAGTCTGGTGTTATGGGTCATGTAGGTGATGCAATTTATGTGTAACGGTCTAGAATCCAAAAACCCGAAAGTCTGGCATGAAAGATTGAGTGTTGCAAGGTAAGAAACTATAGATAAGG
>CAJVPT010004616.1:0-13206 GCA_910592055.1 Acaulospora colombiana | reverse complement strand
AGGAAAGTATTAAGACTTTATTAGCAAGGAAGTATAAAAACTTCTTGCGAACATCTTTTTTATGTGTAGTCAGAGGATCAGCGGAAAGAGTTTTACCTTGTTCACAAGAAGTTTTTATACTTCTTTGCTAATAAAATCTTAATACTTTTTTTAAAACAACTTGAAGTATAACTTCAAGAGTTGCTTCTATTCTTTCTCTTTTTGTTTATAAACCTTTTCACTCAAAAACTTGACTTCTAATAACCAAGAAAAATCAAGTAATACCTTTGATACCAATGGCAAGAAAGTTCTCAAAGGAAGAAAAACTAACTGTGAAGTACCTGAAGGCCTATCTAATTTTTGAAGTGAGAGATATATAGAGGTTTTTGATGACAGAAGGACTTATTTTTCCCCTTTCAGTTATTTGTGTGCCTCTTAGAACTATCACTTTTATAGTTTTTTAGGGAATTTTACCTATCTCAGTTTGACTCTAAATTTTGAGTAACACAAATTCTTACTAAATGTAATTGGCTGACATGAAACATATTAGTTTTTAAAATGTAAACAAGCTCCTATTGATTATATCCACATATTTTAATAATATTATTGGTGATTAAAAAGAAGGTTTTGAAAATGTTTGCCCTCAAAAAGCTCAAGTCCTTTAATAAAAACTTCTATAATATCAAAAGACCAAGTAATAGATAATGTGGATTGCAAACTTTTATCTCTTACTTAAGTTCTTTAAATAATGATAAAGTTTTAATAAAAAAAAGCTAAAGTCTAAATACTTTTCTTAAGATATCCCAATCTGATGCATACTTAAATGAAAGATCAGTTAGATTAACTTATCTGATATCATAGATGGTGAAAAAGAAGATTTCTTCCAAGGTTCAAGTAAAGCAAGAAGACTATTTTAATCAAGTAAATCCTTTTTAAGAAGATATTGTTTTTATTTTTAGATTTTTTTTTATGGATCTTGAATTATCTCCTTTCCTTAATTATTTTTTTCCTTTCTTCTTTTTAATTTAGCAATTCATTGATTTTCGGGCAATCAATAGTGACAAACTATTGACAATTATTCTGATAGATAGAGATTATTATCAATCTATTAGGGGAGTATAATATTGTTCTCAAAATCTGACTTAGAGTACTTTTGTATAAAAACGAATTGGTCACTTTGTAAAAATCTGTAAAATATTGTAAATTTATTTCAATCTTTCAATAAAGACAAGCCAACATGATATGATTGCGGATTAAAAAAAAAAAAAAAAGTTATTTATTTTTTAGAGCTTAATAATAATTTAATATCTTTTGTTTTTTTTTGGATTTTTTTTTTTGGATTTAAGACTAACTTATTATTTTTTAAAAAAAATTATTAAAAAAAATTTTTTTTTAAGAAAAACTAGAAATTAATGAAAAAAGTTATATTATTGTTTATATTTTTATTTCAATAAATATCAATTATAAATATATAATAATAAGTTAAAAAAATAAATATTTGTTATATCAATTTTTATTTGAATACTGTAAATATTTTAGTATTATTATTTTTTTAAATATATAATCAAAAAATTTTTATTTAATAAGTAAATAAAATATAAATAAAAATTTTTATTTTTTTTTTTTTGTTGTAATTTATTTAATCCAACTTTTTAAATGATACTTACAGTATATTATAATAGAATTTTTTTAAAAAATATATACTGTATAAGCTTTTTAATAATCAATTAATAATCTTATTATTATTAGTAAATTGTATATAAAAATAAGATAGGTGAAAAGAGATAATTTCTTATACTTAGAATGTTTTTAAAAATTTAATTAAAAAAATTACAGAAAAAAAAATTTTTTTTAGCATATTTGATGCAATTATTGAAATTCTTTAAAAGTATTTAAAACACTTTGATAAAGTCAAAAAAAATCATTTATTATATTTCGATTAATTTAATTAAACAGAAACAATCTTTTTTTTAATTAATAAAAAAAAAAATTATGAAATGATTATTTTGCGTTATATTTTTTTTTTTGTTTGAAAAATCCACACATTAAAAAAATTTTTTTTTTGATTTTTTCTAATTTCCGTAAAGCCGTTGTTTTTGAAAAAAAAATTTTTTTATTTTCAAATTGAAAATTTGACAATACGTCAAGCCTATATACAGTGTATCTTTATAATTACCAAAGTCCAATTATTGTTTAAAAAATTTGCCGTTATTTATTAAGTAATGAAACTACTAATTCGCTTTACGTGGACGAGTGTATCGAAGTGTATAATTGACCTCCGCAATAAAGCCACCTCCACATAGTCGTGGCTACTGGAAAAAAAAAAATGGTTAAGAATAAAATAAGTTTCAATGACGCCATTTAATATCCAGAATTAAATATACAGTATATACTATACTGTACAGTACGTATTAACGAGGCTTTTTTTTTTTTTGATGTACTGTTACGTACGTAAGCACATGCACACCAACGAATTTAAACCTTGTGTTAATATTTCACGTGATAAAAAACAAGCGAATAGAATGTTGCTTCTAGCTTTCACGTGATTAAAATAGACGAATTGGGTGTTTGTGCGTGAAACACGTGAACGAATATTGACGTGTGACCTGATCTCGAAACATTATAAATAGTGCTGATTTACGGTGATGCATTTTTTTCCAACTTTCTCCTGAACACTTTCGTCATGGACACGACGTATGTTCAATTGAATGGAATATATACCCAGAGTCTTGCGCAAGATTTTGAGGTGTTGGGTAAGACAATATCCTCTTGTTATGCCGGGGATCCGGTCACTCTGCGTACTTTTTTGAACGGATACGGTGGGGATATCATTCAAGATCGAAAAAAATACGATTGCTGTTTACGGGAGTTGGAGAGACTGCGCCACACTTCACGTGAACAAGGCAATGTTTTTAATGTAAGATTTTCGGTCGTGAATTTAGGGTTCGCGCTTGCAATAACATTCGAATTTCATTTAGTGGTTGTTGAGCGCGATGGAAAGTTACATCATTCAGCTTCAAACGGGTAATTATATAGGCTTTTTTTGCATCATAACTTTTCATTACCACAATCCATTTATTTTTGAGCTTCACCTGGAAACACCTATTTTAATGCGTGTCGGTTTCGTGAATCATTAATTAAATTATTCTGGCCCGAGTTAGACCGAAGCCTATAAGGAATTAACGAATCCAGGCCGCATAAACGATCATTCTTGAGGGATAAGATCACGTGGTGTCACAGATATTATGCATATAAATACCGTCTTTTTTATATTGACACAAACTTTTATAAAACAGACCAGCCACGATTTCCAGATGACATACACCCGAACGAACTTTTGAAAGCGCTTAGCATACATTACAAGGAATCGCCGTTGTTAAAACTACTTGCAGATATTTTATTTGACTACTTAATATTCGCAGAAAATTTGACCAATGGGTAAAAATATTTTATTATTCGCACTACACCGTCTAACCTGCATTAACCAGCATCTCCGATGTTATGTTGTAGTTCTCACACGAGTATCTCAAGAATCAACAGGACTCGATGTCGAAATTTATTTGACGTAAGAATTTCTTATAATTCATTCGTTTTATTCTTTGCTAGTGGCAATACTTAAAACAGTAAATGTGAATGTATGCATTTTTAATGATTTCGCAGAGTCTTGCTAAAACTAGTTCTTTGTGGCTACTCTGCTGGATTTTGGATTATAATGGTCCCGCTAACTTCAGATGTCAGCTTTTCATAGAGTTTACCATTTGGAAACTAAGCGAATCGAGGTAGGATTACGACATGATCTTCTCTTTGTATTTCGATCTTCGTGATTTACATGCGCCTTTCCTTTTTTGATTAGTGCCCCATTTTCGATTTTTGACTTCCTTATAAATATCGATTTTGTTGCATATCAACAGTGTCTGATTGGTTTACTGGACATCTATCTAAAAATTGCGTTCAACTACACACAAAAGGGTTATACCATTTTGCCCGAACAATTTGGTTAAGTTTCGCCAAAATTTTACATTATTTTCAGATGTCCGATCACGTGACCGAATAACAATTGTTTTCATGCATATTAGTTGGCGAAAGATTTATTGTTTCACATTTGATTAACATGATAGTACAACATTCGGAACTAGCCAATAGTGAGTATATGTTTCAAATCATTTGTATTAAGTGTCATGTGACCACGTTAATGCGTAATTTACCTACCTACAATTAAGATCAGGAAGAACTAATTTGGAGTCGTCTCACGGCATCTAATGTTCAAATGTTGTGTTACTTTGAGTGTGTCACACGATTTTCTGCATGCACCTCTTCGCCCGGGTATAGCTTTTAACGAGTATTAAGAGTGACGTCAGTAATCAAGTGCCTTAGGGTTGAATTAAAAATTTTTTTTTCTTTAGCACTATTACATCGATTTGGGAAGCGTTTCCCGGTTGGTTGCAGATGTGGTTGTTCACCGATACCGACAGTGTTATCCCTCACGTATTTCCAATATGTATTTTGCTGGATGATTTGGCGAACGAAAGATACGTGGTTGAGGGAAAGGATATTGATTTGACTATGGTCAGCTATTTGAGCGATGTTGTGAGCACGGAGTGTGCGTCTCTAATCCAGCAGATGGCGATTGCGGTAAGTTCTGATGATTCTGATAGTAACGGTGATCATTTGATTTTTCTAGCATTGTTGATGCAAACGATTCTTCATTGTTGTTCAGTTTGATGAATGCATCATGGACGTGTGCACTAACGACGTGTCGCAATCACATTTGAGTGAAGTTATAGTAAGAAACTTTTTGGATCAAAGTTTCGTTGGACGAGAATCCAATATGAAAGAATATCGAGTTATGAGTGCCCATGGGGTGATTAATATCACACGAAATTCGGACATTAATCTTAATCAGATGTCGTTCAGGCTTTACAATCGACTAGAAACCAAAAGTGAAACTTTCTGGTTGATAGTGCTCAAATGCATAGGATTGTCATCTCAAAGTGTTGCCAGAAAGTTGATTCAAGGATTGTTATTGACACTCTTTCAGGCGACACCGTCGGATGATCAAGTAATGGCGGAAAGAATGATTAATGTACGCGAGCTGATTTCGACTCTTGATTTTTATTGGAAGGACGTGTTCAGGTGAAATATTTGACTGCTAATGTATTAAGAGGATATTTATTCGCGAATGACATTTCAACATATTGTGTTTTCAGGCTTTCCGTCGAAAGTCTTATAGAAATGACACTGGTGCATGAAGAGACAGAACTTGCGACATACACGATCTGCACTCAATACATGAACATTTACAAAGCTCTGGTCTATTTTATTGTCACCGACTTGGAGACTTCGAGCATAAAACTATCAGATCTAACTGGTGACTCATTATTAATACATAAAATTATGAGCAAATTTATATTGGATGCAATAGGAAGCTCCTACCGTAATCTCCTACGAACATTCTATTATATCATAAGCTTGCACGATGATCAAATTGAATTATCAAATTCCGGGTGGTTACTGTTGTTATTGCTATTCTCATCTTCCCATGCATTGAAAAATAGTTCCATACGTAATATCTTGGGGTGTTGCGATTCGTTGATTGACACATGGTTTGCCACGATGGCAAGACAACTACAATTATCGAGTATTAACCATCAAGATATACAGTGGAACAAAACAATGGCGATTATTGAAAATATTGGTAACGATTCATGCTAATTCAATTGTCACTTTCGTTACCGTTATTAATAATCAAACATGTGTTATCGTTTTCCAGTTTTTACGTTCTCGAATTATTCAGAGACATTCCCTTATTTACCCGATCTGATACTACGGAAATTAATGCTAAATTCAGAAAAGGTTCGAAATTGGCCTTTCGCTCTGAGATCTTCCGAAAAACTTTCGACAAATTTAGAGTTGCTATCTAGACGTCAGGTGCAAAAATTTAAATACCGTGCTATTAGTACGAACGATAAGTCATATTCGTCGACGTGGCATTCTTTCAATTTCAGTCAAAAAAAGGCAAAAAACTTAGGAAGGAAATTTTCTGATTCGGCTTGTTGGAAAAAAGAATTTTTAATATATTTGAAGAGTTCCAATCCTAGGTAAACCTTAATTTATTTGATTTTTTTTTTTTTTTTTCCTTAACTTTTGACATCGGCTTGCAAATTAGCAACTCAGGATTGAACTCCTGTCTAGCTTCTAATGCATGGGCCAACGGCAGAATCTTCAGGATACTTTGTATGAACTCGGGTAATTAGATAGATATTTATTATTTTAGCGTTAAAAGCATGAGAACAATGATTTTTACATTTCTAAAATTTAAAAACATTCCAGATTTGCTAATGTGTGATTTGAAAAAAACCGAAATGCTCGCGAAACTTCTTATAAAGAAGCTGACTACACTGGAATCCCCCACTTCGGTGACAGAACACATAATAGTGCCAAAACCAATTTCGCACGGAAGGTAAAACGATATAATGTCAGTTATTGTTAAGAGTTCTTGTGCTAATCTTTTTTTTCTTATGTGTTCATATCTCGGACAGAGATTGTTTTTTACAATCGAGATTCAATGAATACCCGGAGCTTTGGTTATTTTTGGATTTCCTGTCAAATGGTATGCCATGTCTCAACTTGAGGTGATCGGCAAATTTAACCGTAAAGTAACTCCTCTTTCCTTTTTATTAGATAGCGTGTCGTTCAGACACCTTCACGATATGTTGGCTCGTTCGCTTCTTGCCACAAATATCTCTTTTTGGTATAGGACGGACAATCAAAATTCGAAAAAATACCCCTTTGAGTTAGACTCGGTGATTCGATTAATTGAAGCGATGCGCAAGGTAATTGGTTTCTCGGTTGCTTGACGTTGTTTTCGGAAATATCTTAATATCTTTATTTGCTTGTTTGAAGGCGAATTATGTTCCCCCACCATTAAATTTCGTCGGACGCTTGCTTCCATACGTTCACTCAAAAGATGTAGGATATTTCTTATACGAGATAATATGGAAATTTGTTTTAGAGAACTGGCAACTATGCCCGTATTCCGATGAATTTAACATTAATGGAGAAACTACCTGCAACAGTATTAATATGTTTGGATTTTCGGAACGAGTGCAAAAAATCAGATTAATCCTTCAAAAGAACATTTTAAAGATACCTGAACTTCTAACTCATTTTGTATGACGGCTAAAAGCACGTGGTTATATATTTAAAATTTTAGAGTTAATTCGATAGACATTTGTAAAATCAAAATTTACTAATAAAAAAAAAAATTTTTTTTTTATGCGATGTACACATTTTCACCGGGATAAAGATCACGTGTAGAAACTTAATTTCACAAAAAATTAAATTGGAAAGTTCCCCAGATATCCACGTTGGACCAGGCAACTGGATGCAAGCAGGTAATCATCCGTTATGTTTTGAAATTTCAGGGACCAATGGTCGCCGAACGATCGCTTGTCCTCTCTGGTACATATAATTGCTTTTTTTCCTAGTGTAAATTGTGACGAAATCTAATAAGGCGTTGGACGCATCATAATTAAATACAATGTAAATTAACTATGTTGTGCAATTCCGAAGATGCATTTTGCTGTTTTAGATGGGAGAAATCTATAGTCGTTATTATCAGTTCGAAATAATGCAAGTATCACATTATATCATAACACAAATAGATAGAAACAAAAAAAATTTTTTTTATAATATCTGTATATAGTTTATTATAAAAGACTTTCGATTGATTTTTTTTATCATTAATTTAAAAATCTAAAAAAACAATATTATACCTTTTATTATCTTTATAATATAATTTTGAATTGTAGAATTATTATTAGCAAATTAAATTAATTTTTTTGTTAATTATTTAAATTGTTAAACTAAAATTTATATTAAATAAAAAAAATCTAAAATATTTAAATATACAATTAAATAAGTAAAAATAAAATAAAAATAAGTAAATAAATAGATAAATAAATAATAATATTTATCAAAAGTTTTTTGATTTTTTAATTAATAAAATCTTATTATTATCCTTAAAATAATATAAGCAATATTTTTAAAAAAATTATTTAACATATTACCACTTATAACATTTAACACAAAATAAACAATTCAATAAATTAATGATATAAATAAATCAACAACTATATAATTTGACTATAAATATTATAAAAATTGACATATTTATAATTTATCAATAATTTATCAAAAAATTCTTAATAATTTATGAAATAATTCATTAACTATTTTACAAATTATTTATTAAAAGTTATTAAAATTTATCAAAAAATTTTTTATCAATTTATCAAAAATTTATTAACAAATTATTAATAATTTATTAACTATTTATTAAAATTATTTATTAAAAATTTATCAACTATTTATAAAACTATTTATTAAAAATTCAATAACTATTTAATAAAACTATTTAATAAAACTATTTAGTAAAAATTTAATAATAAAGTAAAAAATTAATAAACTTATATAATATTAAATTAAAGTTATATTTATAAATTATAAATAATATAAACTATAAAAGATAATTAAAAACTTTTTATGTTAATCCTTTAACTATATACAAAAAAGATGTTTACAAAAGTTTTTTCACTTATTTATTAATAAAATCTTAATACCTTTATTAAAACAACTTGCGATATGACTTCAAGAGTCATTTTTATATTTTTTCTTTGTTTACAAACCTCTTTACTCAAAAACTTGACTTTTAGTGATCAAGTAAAGTCAAGTAATACCTTTGATGTCAATAACAAGAAAGTTTTCAAAAAAAATAAAACTAACTATAAAGTATCTAAAGGTCTTTTTAACTTTTAAAACAAGATATTATAAAGGTTTTGTTGCAATAAAAAGGTTTATTTTCTCTCTTTCTAGCTGTTTAGACTATTTTAAAGCTTCTATTTTCATGGTTTTCTGAAGAATTTTACCTGTTCCAGTTAATAATAGGTCTCTAAAATATTTAGTATATAAAATTTTACAAATTACTTATATCTCTTTTTGAGGAACAAGATTCATAGCTCTTCACTTTAATAGAGACAAAAGTCAAGAAATGCTATAAATTAATAATTTGGATAATGAAGAACAATTGTGAATAATTTTTTTATAGTTATTGATTTAAAAATTTTAATGTTTCTTAGTGAAGAACATTGACTTTTGTCTCTGCCTCCCCTTTAAGAACCTATCTTTAGTTCTAGTTTGATTCAAAATTTTAAGTAGTACAAATTCTCATCAAAAGTAATTGACTAACATAAAATTCATTAGTTTTTATAATATAAACAAGCTCTTATTGGTCATTTTCATGCATATTGATGATATTATTATTGATTGAAAAGAAGGTTCCAGAAATATTTATTTTTCAAAAACTCAAGTCCTTTAAGAAAAACATTTATAATATCAAAAGACTAAGAGATAAATAATCTGAATTGCAAATCTCTGTCTCTTCTCTAAGCTTCTTAGATAATGACAAAGCTTTAATGAGCAAAAACTAAGATCTAAATACTTTTCTTGTGATATTTCAATCTTATACTCTCTTAAATAAAGGATTAGTTAAATTAACTTATTCAATACTACAAGTGATAACAAAGAAGATTTTTTTCAAGACATAAGATAAGCAAAAAGACTATTCCAATTAGGCAAATCTCTTTTAAGAAAAAGATTGCTTTCTTTTTAAACTTTTTTTATAGGGTCTTAAATTGTTTCTCTTTCTTAATTTCTTATTTCTCTTTTTCCTTAATTTAATAATTTATAGTTTATAAACAATCTATAGTAACAAATTATTAACAATAAATCTAATGAATAAAAGTTATTTATTAATTATCTAGACCTGTGGATCAATAGTGCAGTGGGTGCACTCCCAGGTCACCATCCACTATATACCGGTTCAATTCCATTCAAGAATGATATATGCAATTTAGGTAAGGTTTTTCTAGACTGTACTACATAACAATATACAGATCATGGGAAATTATATTACCTAAAAGAAAATTACTATCTGATCACGGTCCCACAAACAAGTCACACAGGTTATGGCCAGTTTTAGTGCCTATCACAACAATAATATTGTGCCAATCAGAATATATGAAGACTAAAAAAAAAAACCGATTGATCCACTTCTAACAATCTAGATGCCAACATCCACCTCTTCTCAAAAACTCACTTGTGAAAGATTGGGAGATCCTGGTCACTTGCACCAGTCGAAGATGTAATGGGCCAGACACATATTGGGAGACATGCGTTATCGATCACTAATGGCTATCACAAAACGATGACCTACCCTACCAAGGTCGAGTGATGTTGAATCAAGACTCACGATAGAAAAATGCAGGAGCAGATTCTAGAAGAAAAAATTCAGAAACAATTATCAAGGTAACCAATCCAATAGGAGGAGCAATCCACTATGAAGTAATCAAGAGAAGTCTCGGAAAGACTATATTTAAAGAGTAGTTAAAAATAGTTAAATGGAAGATGAAAGTTGAATGTGGTACACTATTCAACTACTGAGATCCCACATCAAATCAAAAAGTTTGAATAATAATAGGTAACTCTAGCAGTCTAAATATGATACAATATTTATACCAAAATACAAACAATTCAATATTTCCATAATAATAATATATTCCAGCCCTTTGATAATATAAAAATATAAGTTTGTGATAGATCTTTGCAAATATTATTGCCTAGGCAGAGCAGAAGTACTGACATAATAGTACCTTATAGATAAAATTAAGTGGGTTCATAAGATATGAGGTTAGATAGCACTAAAATTAGTTACATGAATTGCTCATGTAATCATATGTACTGTCCAATCTAACTCTAATAAATCACTGTTAGTTACGACTTTAAAAAAAAAAAAATATTAATTCTCTAAAGAAATAAAATATTGTCCTCTAAACCTAATTTAGAGTACTTTAATATAATAATAAGTTAGTTATTATATGAAAAATCTCTAATGTTATAAATTGTATATAACTTCTTAATAAATATCAAGCCATGTGACATAGTTGTAAATTAAAATTAAAAAAAAATATAAATAATACAAACTATAAAATATTATATTATATATAATTAATATTATTATTAATATTATTAAAAACTCTTTCCGCTAATCCTTTGTCCACACAAAAAAAGATGTTCACAAGAAATTTTTTATTTTTTTGTTAATAAAGTCTTAATACTATCCTTAAACCAATTTGATATTATACTTCAAGAGATACCCTCAAATTCTTTCTCTTATTTATATTCATTTTCAAACAAAAACATGGTTTCCTGTAACCTAGAAAAGTCAAGAAACACATTTTCTACCAATGACAAGAAAGTTCTCTAAGGAAGAAAAAATAATAGTATAGTACTTGAAATCTTTCATATTGAAGCATGTCTATAGAGATTTCTAGTAGTGGATGGTGATGAATATCAAGCCATATTTCAAGGTGTCTGTCTATTGTATTTTCTCTTTTATAGTCACTCAAAATTTTTTGGTTTTTTGAGGAATTTTGCTTATCTCAGTTTACTTTGAATTTTAGGTAACATAATTCATTGTGAAATATGATTGGTGAATATGCAATATATTAGTAGTTAAATGTAAACAAGTTCTTACTGGTCACCTTATATGTTCTGATAATATTATTGGTAAAAGAAAGAGAATCTATTGGTGTAAATCTTTTACTTCTCCAAATGAAGTATAACCGAAGCAAAGAAATTATGAGGCCATTAGAATGAGCACTAAATTCCCTAGGTGATAAAAAGATGGTTATTTGTTCAAGCCAAGGTCCTCAACTTCTTATCATCCTGGTTAGGCAAAGTACGTGAAAGAGATTATTTTCTTATTCCAGTCAGGCAATAAGACCAAAAAGCAGAAGACTATGAGCTACTACCCTTCTCTAAAATTAAGAATGCATTTCTCCAGACATTGTGTAATGATATTATAATTGATGAGAATCTTTATACTTTGTGAGACCCTTCCACCATTGCAAGGCAAAAAGACTATTGAGAAATCTGACTTTTTGGGCAATAGAAGATACTTACCAATAAAATTCATTTAACTAGATATGGTTGCTGAAAGATATTGATAGTTACACAATATAACTGAAAGGTTACATAAAAACCTGGGGTCTATTATAAGCCATAAAGGTTTGCGTGGGTGAATAAAAAATTAATATCAAAAGAAAGAAAGCAATGTACAAGATACTGGATCTGAGTAGATGATAAGTACCTCAGATGGTTGCAAGAAAATAATCAAGATTACAAATAGATAAGTTCACCAGACAGTCAAGAAGAAGAAGAATATTCCAGAAGGGTTGTTTCTAATAAGAAAAGGTTTTTTAGTAAAGGTCTTTTGAAGGATATGAAGCACTTTTATTTTATTTTTTTTTTTCTCTTCATATACACATATTTGTCCATTTTTAGATATCCCCCTTTCTTTTATTTTCTCTTTTTCCTATTGTAGTTTCTTGGAGGATAATAGGCATAACAACCTATTAGCAATAATGGGTAAGTTAGGAGGGTCTTTACTAAAAACTTATTTCAGAGCGAAATATTGTTTCTAAGATCGTACTTAGGGCTTAAGCTTATTTGAAAATTGAAAGCTATTAATAAGTGAGTCAGCATAAGATTTAGTTTAGCCATAATATAATTGCCTAATATATCTCTATCAGTTTTCTTAAAGCATACTATAGCAGGCTGACTAATAAGTCTGTTACTAATGACCAAGGCTTGCATAACCTGCAAATAGAAGAATTCATCCTTCTATCATACACAAAAACACAAAAATCAAGGCAGAGGTGTAAAAAGATTTGAGTGAGTCTCAAGGTAGTTTTACCTAAAACTACTTATAATTTCACAGTTATAACAATCTATTCAAAAGATTTATCTTAAGATTCAGTATTTTATTAAATCATTGAAGGAAATTACATTAATACATTTTTACACATAGAATTATTACATAATCACTATAGCTATTCTAATATTATATTGTGATCCAATTTATATTTGACCGGTTTGTCCAAATGGAATTGCTTTTAAAAGGACAATTCCCAAAGAAAGATTTAAAGAAGTAGTTTATAATAAAGAATTATTCAAGAAGAGATTCATCAAGAATCCTTTAAACAATATCACACAGTGTTTCACAAGAAATATGGTTCACTTAGAACCCAATTTTATTAATAAATCAAGAAAACTAGGACAATTCCTTTAGTCCTAAAATCAAAAGAAGATATCCAATCTCCTAAAAGA
>CAJVPT010004615.1:0-13207 GCA_910592055.1 Acaulospora colombiana | reverse complement strand
TATATACAGTTGCTTTCAAAAGTTTAAGTCCACTTACTATGTTTTTATTATAAATTTCAACTTTGACAATTTTTAAATATTTAATTATATAATTAAAAAATTATAAAATTCATATTTATTATATTTTAATACTAGTTTTATTTATTGTATTTTTTTCAAAAAATTTTTATATATAATTTTAAAGTTTTATTATTGTTAAAAAATTTCTTTCTTTATCAAATTTTTACTTTTGGAGAATTTTAATTGAATATTATTATAAATTATATGATAATTAATAAAAAAATAAAGATATTTAGCAATAATAAAACTTTAGAATGTATTAATAAAATTTTTTTTAAAAAAATATAAGAAATAAAATAAGTATTAAGA
Source organism: Acaulospora colombiana (assembly GCA_910592055.1). Classification (NCBI taxonomy): domain Eukaryota; kingdom Fungi; phylum Glomeromycota; class Glomeromycetes; order Diversisporales; family Acaulosporaceae; genus Acaulospora; species Acaulospora colombiana. Next base: position 12,838 of record CAJVPT010004615.1, on the reverse strand, counting down.
TATAATATATATAATTTTATAATTTTTGACTATATAATTAATGATTGAAAAATTGTTAAAGTTGAAATTTATTATAAAAATATAGTAAGTGGACTCAAACTTTTGGAAACAATCATATTTTATAACTACTTATTTTAAAAAGAGTTTTTTTTTAAGATATAACTTTTGAAAATCCAATATTTATTTTTTTCTATTTTATATTCATAATTCAAATAGTTTTTAATTTTGTATAGTAAAAGATTATAAAAATTTCTTTAAAGTAATAAAAATATTATTTTATTTTAATCTATTTTATTATTTACTATAATTGAATTTAAAATATTGATCAAAAATAGGTTTATACTTTTTGTTTTTTAAAAGAGTTATTATAAGTATCTATGGTTGAAATATTATATATATTCTATTTATAGACTTGCTTAAAATATTAAAATTAATAGTATTATAAGTTTTAATTATTTATTAAAATAAGATTTATAGAGATTTTTTTTTTCTAATTTTTTTACAAATATTATTTAAAGTTAGATAAATTCTATTATATTTTTTTTTTATAATTTACCAAAATTGAGATCTTTAAGAATTTTATATTTATTATATACTGTATATTAACTGATTTATTAATTATTATCTCAATAAAGTATTTTTATATTATCTTTAATAATATTATAGATCTTATATTGTAAAATAACAAATCTATAATTTTGATTTTGAAATAAAATATAAATTATTTTTCTTTTTTTTTTTATATACAGTATATCCAATTTTGATTATTTAATCAAATAATTATTTTAGAATATTATTTTTTAAAAAAGTCAACCTTTTAAATATTTCATAATTAATATATAAAAAACTAGGTGGTTTCTTATTAGAAATATTTTTTAATATAAATTTAAATTTATTGTTATAATTTTTTTCTATAAGAAAGAGTATCAAGCTAAATTTATTTATTTTTTTATTAGTATTTATTTTTTTATTTAAAACTAAAATTTTAAAATTGATATTATACTACTTAAATACTTTCTGATAATATTTTTCTATTACTTTTTTTTTTTAAAACCTTTGTCAGACTAGATATGTGTACTTTATTAAATATATATATACTTTATATTAGAAAATATATCACTAAAGTTAAGTTTCTATCTAACTTACTTGTCTTTATTTTAAAAATTATTAAAACTTTAAGTATAACTTCAGAAATGTTTTATCATTCTATTAGTGTTCAGGTAAAGATTCTTCCAACTGTTAACTTTATTATCTACAAGTTACTATTGCAAATCACTCTGTAAGATTCTGACAGATCTTAAAACTCAATCATTTCATTTTATACTTTACTCTTCTTGTTAAAATTTCTTGGAAACATTTATCTTCAAGGTTTTTTTCTTCAGGTAGTAAATTTTTTTTTAAGGCTATAGTTTTCTGACCTAAAGAACATAAAGGTCTTTTTATCTTATTCTCTCTATTAATTTCTTATGTTTATTTCTATTCAATTACTTTTTGCATTTCTTGTTCTAGACTTTTTTTTTAGACTTGATTATAAACTCTTTTTTGTATTTTTATTATTTACTTTCTTGCTATTTTTCTTATACATTTGCTTTAATACTTTAGATATATCATTTTTAAATAAGATCAATCCTTATAAGGTTAATACAGAAACCTAGTATATTTTGGCTGGTTTTAGAAGTCTGTTTTACTACTTTAGAGATCTACTTATTGAACTCTCTTATTTTTTTTTAGTTATCAGTGATTAGCCTAAAATTTTTTTCTTCAGCCTTTCTCTTTCTTTTCCACAATAACTCTTTAAAGTTTTTAATGATTCTATCTACTTCTTTATTCTATACCTCTTATAGCTGATCCTTATAAGTTAAATATTCTAGCAAGTATTCTATAATTTTATCATATTGATTACATATAATACATTTCACTTACTTATATACTGTAGATCTGGTCTTCTTATAGCCAACTTATTTAAGGTAGATAGTTTTTTATTGATCAGTTTAATAAGAAAGCTTCTTTATTGGGATTATTTAAAAGATGTATCCTACATGTGTATCTTTAACTTTTTTTCATACTAGGTTCTATATACAGTATAAACTTGGTATTTTGAAATTTGATACCTCCATTTTTTTTCTATTCTATTTTACTGTGTTTACGAATAAGCTATTGTCATATTATTAATATTCTTAATAAACTGTCTAATTGGATTATCTAAAGTTGTTCCTTGTCACTTGATTTCAGTAATAATTTTGTGTGAAATAAGATCTTTCCATTTAATCAGTAGAAATTTTAAAACTTCCTTAGCTAAGATATCTGCTTCTTTATTATAAGGATCATTTGAGTGTGCCTTAACTTTTGTAAACTTTAGATCTATATTTTTCTTTTTTATTAGCTCTATTATGTGCATCTATAGAGATCAATTTTTTCTTTTGAGTCATTTCTTGTATGTTCTCAGGTCTTCTTTTTCTAAAAATTTTCACTTAAAAATATATCTAATTATCTGTAAAGATCTCCATCATGCTTTTAATTAGAACTACTAAAAGTATTATTATAATTGCTATCAATTCAGCTCTTGTAGATAAGGGTCAATTGTTTACTCCTATTTGAAACTTGCTTTTCTTTCTTTTTTTTTCTATTTAAATCCAAGTTACTTCTATCATTATTTCTTCTTTTTTGTAATTAATAAGTAATCTATCAAAATAGAAGATTAGTTTTTCTTTAGATTTAATATTATATTAAAGTATACTGTATACAGTATACCAGGTAATCTTGATATACACCTTCTCTAATATGTTTCTTAATAATAGATTCTTTCTAAATTTCATTGTCTATGTGATTTACTCTATCATTTTGAATCTTGAAAGGACTTTGGTTCTATAAATCACTTTTTTGATTCCTTTTTAAAGTACTAACTTAAGGTTGGAAATTTTTAAATCTTGTATTCTTTTAGTGGACTTTCTTGTATTGAGATATGGTACCATATACTGTATATTTCTCCTATTTCTCTTTCTATAATACAGTTATCAATTAGTATTGTGTTTTCTAAATATCCCAGGATTTTTATATATTGATCTTCTAATCATTGTTAATGTTACAACTAATAAAATGCTTTACTATCACAATATTTTTCCTTTGTCTTAATTTTTCCCAAGTTATTTGATTTCTTTTGCTTCTTATAACTATTTACAATTTTTTTTGCTTGTTTAAATTAGAATTTATTTTCAAATATTTCAGTTTTCATTTTATACAGTTTTTTTTTTCAGGATTAAGTTACTTTAGTTATTCCCCTAAGAGATTTTTGACTATATTTTGAAATTATTCTGGTATAGGTTCTTTATTTATATCTTGCAGAAACTAAAGTATTCACCAGTCTTTTATTTTTTTATTTTCTGATTAATCAGATGGTCCAGGTACATCAATTAATTATTTCTAAGTAATGGTATAACTTTTTTATATTCTTTTGATACAAGATATTCTTCAATCCAAATATTTTCCTTTTTTTATTCAAAGATATCTTGCTATTTTTAACTATGAAACATTATTTCTATATCTTTAGCAATTTTGATTACTTGAAGTGTAAAATTATCTTTGTCTGTTATATGACTTAAGTATTTACAGATTAATAAATTGAGTGGTTTTCAATTTTTGATTTGTGCTTATTTGAGTCTAATGATTGTTATGATTTCTACTAGTTTGGAATCATTTAATCTATTGTAAAGTTCTATCACTTGACTTTCTCTTTGTAGCATCCAAGCACTTTTCAAATTATAGATCTTTGAATAATAAATTATACTGTTAAGTATAGATCTGCATAAACCACTCTTATTCTTGAAAAGTTTTCTATATGCTATTATCAAAGTGTTGTATATTTTTCAAGACAATATGTTATATTGCATTCTAAATTCTATCCTAGGTATTAATACTTTATTTAGAATGTAAAGGACTTGTTTATCTGTTATTTTTTTATGTTTGAGGACTTTTATTATTATATTGACTTCTTTAAGCACTTGTTCTTTAAGCTCAATTGCAGTTTTTTTATTGTTCATCCCGATTCTTAAGAATCTGACCTATTCTGTTCTATCAAGTTCTTTAATTACTTCTTCTTTAGTACCTACCTTTACTTATTCTAGATAATAATTAGGATTGTTAATAGTAATCAAAACTAATTTGTTACTATTTATTTGAGTTGTTGATTATGTAGAAGATTCTTGAAATTTTTAAAATCTTTTTCATATCTTCTTTAGATATTGCTATCCATATTATAATAGCTATAGCTATATGCCTTGATTTTAACTTTATTGTAATCTATTCTTTAAAATCAAAATTCTATGTAACAGACATTTTGTATCTCTTTGTATATCATTCTGAATTTTGCATAGAAAAGCATTATAAAAAATTCTCTATAGTAGAGATGAAAAGATTTTCCTTGATCAATTCTATCTCTAGTTACTGTTAATTTTGTTAAATTATTTTCAAGTATAATCTAGAATTCTCTATTTTGAAAAAGGCCTATTATAATATTTATAAAACCTTTTGGAGCTTTGATTCTTTTTATTGCTTTTACTAGCATATTTAGATTAATTGTATCATATACTTTTACAGTATCTTGAAAAAGTAATCACAGTTCCTTTTTATTTTCTCTGGCATTTTTACAGATATTGTTAAGAATCTGCTATACTTTCTTCTAGTAACTTTACATGGTTTGGTCCTCTGAAGATATTGTTGTTTTTGCAAATATTTCTTATTCTGTTGGTGAGGATTTTGGTGAAACATTTTTTTATGATCTTTAATAGGATGATAGATCTAGTATTTAAGAGTTTACAGCTCCAATATTTAGGTTTTGTTATAGGATATATATGATTCTGTTTTTAATGTTTTGGAATAACTTCCTATCTTAAGAAGTTATTTAACATTCTTCTCAAAAAATTTTTTCCTACTTGGCTCTATCTTTTCAACATTTTATAACTGATTTGAGATTTTCCTAAAGCTTTGTTATTGAGAAGTGTTCTTAGTATTTCATCTAATTCTTTTTGTGAAATTGGTTCAAGTAGTTATTTGTATCAAATTGTTTGGATATATTCTCTTGGTTTATACTTTTCTTTTCAATCTCCTAGTAGACTGTCATAACTAGCTTTTTTTTTTTTGAAAGCCTTGCAGTGATACTATCTTATTTCTTTTCAATTTCATCTTTTTGAGTTATAATATATTTGTTACCATCTTGCTTGACCTTAATCCTATCTAATACTATTTTACTTCTAGTTCAGTTGATTAAAGAGCTGATCCTCTATCTCTGATTGTTTCTCAAGTTATCATATTTCTGTTTCAGAGCAGTTTTAATATCATCTCTTGTTTTTTTTACTTTTAATCTTTGACATATAAATTTAAGGCCTTAAATAACATCTTAAATATCTTTTTTCATAGATTTCTATGGCATATTAGAAATATTACAATAGTTCTTGATTTGATAACTTGGATTGTAAGTATTATTATGTTTTTCTATAACAAGTTGTGGGCCTTTAGTTAATGATAGGTCCCTAAAGTATTTAGCATATAAAATTTTACAGATTACTTATGTCCTTTTTTGAGGAACAAAATTCATAGCTCTTCACTTTAATAGAAACAAAAGTCAGGAAATATTATAAATCAATAATTTGAATAATGAAAAACAATTGTTATCAACTCTTTCTATTGATTCTCTGACCATACACAAAAAAGACATTTACAAGAAGTTTTTATACTTCTATGCTAATAAAGTCTTACTACTCTTTTTAAACCAACTTGAAGAAACTTTAAGAATTATTAACCACTTCCTCTTTTCTTACTTACTATTCTCTTCAAACAAAAACTTGACCTCTAGTAACCTTAAAGATCAAGAAAAAAACCTTTCTTACCAATGGCAAGAAAGTTCTGAAAGGAAGAAAAACTAATGTGTCATCATCTCACACTATAGAGAAATACCACAAAAGTCTGTGAATGATAAGAGACAATTTCCTTACTATCTTGTTATTATGTTAACTTCTTATAGTACTTGTTCTTGATTTTTTCTGAGGAATTTTGCCGACTTCAGTTTGACCTTGAATTTTGAGTAGCACAAATTTTCTCACACTATGATTGGATAAATAGAGCTCACATTAGTAAAAGAATATAAACAAGCTCTTATTAATCACCTCACATATCGAATGCATTTCCTCAGTTTCATAAAAACCTGGGGTTCACCATAAGTTATTGGATTGATACATGTGGATATAGGACACTTCTCCATTTATATTATTGATTTCTTTAAGAAAGAGTCTATCTGACCATGATAAAGGTCACAAGATAATACAACTGGGTTTTATGGTTGTAGTTATTTACCTCTGGCCACTGAGTAGATTTCTTCTTCAGCTCCATTGAATAGATAAAGATTTGAAATAAAGTCCTCATAACAAAGTTGAGTTTTATGCAGGCAAGATATAAGGGGTTAAATTTTTCTTTTTGGGATGATGTGTCTTATCTAAGTATATACAGTATATTAGAAAGAATCTAGAAGAATCAATGAATCTTCTTTCTTGATGCATAAATTAGTTTGATCCGAGTAATTCTCCTCAACAACAAGTCATCCAGTGAATTGGAGTAGTTAGAATTTCACAATATGGAGATACTGAAAGTAGCTGAGGAACAGGCAATATGACCTCAACTGATAAAGCTTTCAAAGAGTAACCAGCTTATAGAATCAAAGTAGTAATAATAATATAAAATTTTAACTCTTATAGACAATTCTAGAAGTGTTTTATTAGTAATTATTTCTTATATTTGCATTTTGCCTTGACTTGAAACTTTAATAAAACAAGGCTAAATTGCCATTTCAAAAAAAAAAATAATAATAATGGAAAACAATTGTGGATAGTTTTTTTATAGTTATTAATTTAAAATTTTTAATGTTTCCTAGTGAGGAACATTTGACTTTTGTCCCTGTCTCTCTTTTAGTGACCCATCTTTACCTATAGCTTATCTATTTCTTTTGATGTCTCTACTTTATTATAAAGTCTTTTAAGTTATAGGACTTTTCTATAGATACAGTACTTGTAGTGTTTTTTTTTTATTAGAATATTTTCTTTATTGCTAGCTTGTTAAAGACTACTTTACATAACAATTTCTTAAAGATTTCTATAATTTGTTTATTTAATCTTTCTTTTCATTTAAATTGAATTCTTCTTATAGCAATGGTTCTAGTGATATTTTAAATTTATGATCTGTACTTTTATAAAATACTTGCTATTGTAATAAGGATGTTTTCTTAATATCAATTCTCCTTAGTATACTTGTGAAAGATTTTGTAATTCTGCTTTTTATGAAAAGGTTTTTGTTATATATAGTTATTAGAAGTATAATGTAATCACTGCCCATAATGTCTTCTATATTTTGATTATCAAATTAGAATAATAGATAACTTATTAGACTATAAAAGATCCAAATATAGTCTGTTTTATTACTACTTGTCAAGTTTTTCTTGTTGAAGTTTTTTCTTTGCTTTTCTATATGGTTTTATATCTATAAAGTTCCATTTATCAAGAAAGTTGAATAGTGGGATTTCAGATTACCATGATAATCTAAAACTTGCTTTTAAGAAGAACTTTCTATCCTTTGATAAATTATAGATCACATTAAAATCTCCTATTACTATTATATAAAAGCCTTGTTTATATTTTCTTTTAATATGATTGATTATCTTATTTTGTACTATTTTGTATCTTGATTTGTCCGAAGGAATATGGATCTATATAATACAGATTTTCATTTTTTTCATAAGTATATTGGTAACAATAATATATTATTCTTCTTTTTTTACTGATGCAACTTTTTTTTCAAATTTCTTATGATTACAAGATTGATTTCTATCCTAAATAATATATCTTTATTAGTACTATGAAAGTGTTTATAGTCTTGCTGATTGTTAAATATCTATTATGTATTAACTTATGTCAATTTTGTTTTGTATAATCCTACTATATCTATTTTTTGTTCTAGTATCTCTTCAATTAGATTATGCTATTTTGTTTTATTTATAATTTCTCTGATATTATATATATCTATTTTGATCACCTTTTTATCTATCTTATCCTTTTTTTTGGTTTTCTCTAATAGTTTATATCTACTATTGTTAAAAAATTTTTTTTATTCTTCTTGTAAAAATGTTGTAATGTCTATATTCTCCTCTTTTATTCTATTATTACTTTTTAAAGTTTGATTATTGCTCATATTTGTGATTTTTGATAAAAATGCAATGAGCTTTTGCTACTCTTGATTGCTATTAAAGACTGATGCATTTTTAGAAGTAATTTGCTTCCTTATTATTGAGTCTTGATTTTTTAAAAACTATTTGTTTCTCTAAAGTATCTATTCTAGTATATAATATTTCTAGATTAGCTAGAATATTCATTAAATAATCTTATATATTTTCTATTTTGGATCTCATATTATCTTCTAAAAGTTTATATTTATAGCTTTATTAATTTTGGATTGGTTCTTTATTGCTTCTTGTTACAAAATATTCTTTTCTTTTGTTCTTTTGTATTTATTCTATTATTGCTTTATTGTTTGATCTGTTTCAAATTCCTGAAACTATAATAACTTGCTGAAATAGAAATAGACCCTGTTTAATTATTATCTACTTGTAAATCAGGTGTTGATTAATTGACTACTTCTATATTTCTGGATCTGAATCTTGTATTTCTATTTTCACCTTTAGAATTCTATCTTTTTATTTTGAATTTATATTTGATACTCCATGAGAAATGATGTTCCTATAAGAAAATATGTTATTTATATGCCTTGTCTCTTTTTTCTTTTATCTTAAAGCAAACTACTGTAAAGTTACACTTATTGAGTATATAGAAATTGTTGGGTATATAGCATGTCTTAGTTTGTGTACCATTCAATGCTTTAGCTATTAAACTGGTATAGATTTTGTCAGTATCTATGAGTCTTGCTGAAATGTCATTTCTCTCAATTAATATTTGATTTATTTTATTGTTGCTGAGCTTAGACTTAGAAAATATAACACTTAATATTTCTATACTAATTGAAGATATTCAAATTGCTTCAGGGTTTAGATTGAAATATTTGTGCCATTTGATATAAGCTTTCACTTATGGTGTATTCACCTTATAGATATAAATATTTAGATTTCTTTATATTTTTTTAGATATACTTTTTATGAGATTTTTATTATTTTTTTGATTCATGTTTACTAAATATATAGTAGTAATCATATTTTTTTGGATACATAGCATGTGACTTTAATCACATGTAGCGATAAAGCCACAATTGCATAAAGGACTTCAACTTGCATGAACAAACTTTGTGCATTGCAGAAAAAGTAGATCACATTTTAGCACCACCTGTATAGAGTATGTCAAGAGTAATGACCCTTAGAAGGTAGCAATCAGCAAAGAAACAATAGTAGAAGGCAATTTTGCACTTATAGAACAATAACATATGTAGTGTACAAGAAATTTAATAGTAAACTAGCATTAATCATTCTACAATATATTTCAATCTCAAAAAATTAACAAAGATAGGTAACTTGAGGTATAAATTAGAAGCAGGAAGATCAAAAAGATTAACAACAATATCTCAAGAGTTATAGGTCAATAAGTAGACAATAATATATATATACTATTGTCTACTTATACTAGACTGTTACCTACTTATGAGTATACTATTATTTACTTATAAGTATATTGCTATCTACTTATTTTGACTTCTAATAAGCTTGATATTACTTTCTTTTTACAAATTGGATGCTATATAGGTTACCTTTATATCATTATTTGGAAACTGCTAAGACATATGCCAGTATGATATACATTTTACATTTTAAACTATACTCGAGTAATGTGTATTTCACTTTTTATGATACATACTAAGATGACATATTTTGTATATCAGGTCATAGGTGATATAATGTAATATTATATAGTAGTTATGATCAATTTTTGTTACTGGGTCACATGAGTAAAAAAAATATGCTAACAATGTATTCAATCACATGTCATTATTTGCAAGCCTGAAGTGAAGACTATGTCTGATCTGGTACATAGTACCTTAGCCATTTAGTTAATTTCTCTATAAGTGTTAGAGTAGTGTCAAAATAGTATTCGCATTCTAGCTTTGTGTAATGTATTCAAATACCAATTAAGGATAAGGTATATAGTGCTGAATTATATTTTGAAGAAATGACATGAAGTGCCTTAAAAGTTATTAGTTTTGCATAATTTATTTGAATATTTGATTAAGAATGAGGCACATAGTATCAAATTGCTAATTATTATAATGCATTTGAATATTGATTAAGTATGAGGCACGTAGTATCAAATTGTCATTATTTATTTAGTAATATGTCAAAGTATCTAATGATGAGGCATGTAATGCTGAGTTGTTATTGTATTTAGTAATACACTAAAGCATTTAATGATAAGGTACGTAGTGCTGAATTGTTAACTATTATAATGCATTTGAATATCAATCAAGGATAAGATACATAGTATTAAATTGTTAATATATTTGATAATACATCAAAGTATCCAATGACGAGACATGTAGTACCGAATTGTTAATAGTTGTTAGCTTCACATAATTCATTCAAATGTCAATTAAGGATAAGACACATAGTGCTGAATTGTCATCATTTATTTGGTAATATGTTAAAGCACAAATTTATATTACCTTTTTCCTTATAATATTCTGCCTTGACATATTACCAAAAGTTTGCTATATCTTTTCATTCTAGAACTTTTTCTTATATAACTAATACTTTTGAATACTTTGTTTTATGTTAAAAATTAAATTACTTTTTGATAACTTTGACATATTACTTTTTTAATAACTTTGACATATTATTTTTTTGATAACCTTAATGCATTACTTTTTTAATAATCTAGATGTATTACTTTTTTAGTAATCTTGACATATTACTTTTTGATACCTACTTTTTTTACTTGACTTGATGATTCACAAAAGTATAATTATATATATTTGTAATAGTTTTACTTTGGTGATCCACTTTTTGACATACTATCTCTATCTGAAATATACATTATATCCAAAACTATATCTAAATCAAATTGTATAGCACAAAAATGGTTATCAAATAAATTATATTAAAAGTACTTATGTAAAATTACAGACCCAAAGGAGTGTCTCTTTGAGATATAAGGCAGATATATAAATTAGGTGAGAGAACGACCTGCAACCTCAAAATCCTCTTTATATAATTCGAGTATCAAGTATAATAATTTTTCATTTGAATTTTTTTTTATACTTATTTGTAAGAAATAATAAAAACCTCTTTACCTAAAATATATAGCTAGTTGAGTATAACAATTTTTTTGCTCCAAAGATTACTATTAATTAGATTATATATAGTATATTCAATAAGAGCCAAAGATTTTTCAGTTCTTTTTTATATAGAGTAGTAGGAACTTTTATTTTAGCCTCAAAATTGAATTTATATTTCAAGAAAGTGACCTCATCCATGTTCTCACGCTCTTTTTTCTTTTTTTCTCTCAAGTTCGAAAAAAAAGTAATACTCCAAATTCTTTATAAGACAAAAAAAACTTGAAGATAATATTATTTTATATATAAATAATATCAAAGTTTAAATAGATAGTTCCTAATATCTAGTCCACATATCCCATAACTGATTGCTTTTTTTGCCTATATTCCACATATGTTTCAATACCATGAACCATAAAATAGCAATAATTAATAGAGTAAGTAATATATATACTGATAAAGATGATATTAAAGTATTTGCTACAATAGGAATTGATCCTATTCCCCTTATCAGGATTTGAGAATTCAATTCAATAAATGAGGACATATTATTTTCTGACTGTGCAAGATAAGGAATCACATTCAGTATTTTTTGAGATCGGGGTATAATATTCTTATTAATTTTATTAATGTTAGTTCCCTCATTTATCTTTAAACTAATTTTAATATTGACTTTTGATAGTTTAGTATTCTTATCATTAGTGGAACAAGTATTAAAGATACTAGTTTGTATTAAGATATTATTGTTAATTTTTTCAGCTTAATCTATACTTTTTTCAGATATAAAATATTGTCTAAGACTTTTGCTAAGTTTAGTAACTGTGATATATCATTAGACTTAATTATATTTTTTTTAACATCTCCACCAACAACAGGTTTTGATATAGTCTCTGATTTCAAATACTCAAGTTCACGGACTTTTGAAGCTAGCTCATGTTTTACTTTAGCTATTTTAGACTTAAGGGATAATATCTCAGATTCTTTTTTTAATGAGTTGTTTTAAATAGAAATCACATCTTTCTAAACTGAAGATATCCTACTTTCCAATATCTTAATTATAGACTTAAGTAATTGAATTTTCTTAGATTTTATATCATTCACAATTTTGAATTTGGCAATTAAAATATTCTTTTGTGTATTATGGGAAATAAGATTAGTATTTTCATTTTGCAATTTCTTATACTTATTAATGACTTGTAAAGCATGAGTGCATAGCTTTTTTATTTCGATATTATTTCATAACAAATCTTGATTTCACTTCTTTCTTTCTTAATTAAAATTCTTTGTTCGCTTTATATATTTAACCTGAAAATCTTCATTGCAATTATTTAACTCAGATATAAACTTTAAATAGCAGTGTAAAGTTTCTTCGAGCTTTTGCTCATGTATATTGCCAAGTCAATAACCTTTAATATTTTGTAATATACACTACATAGACAAAAGTATCACACATCTTAAATTTATTATTATATAAAAATATACATAATAACTTTATTTAAAATTTTAATATGTTATTGTTTATATTTTAAAA
>CAJVPT010004614.1:0-13207 GCA_910592055.1 Acaulospora colombiana | reverse complement strand
AATGCCGAGTGGCAACAATCGTAAATAATTCGTCAATATTTTTATTATTAAATTTTGTCAAATTCGGCAATAATTCGATAGCCAAATGACATAATTTCGACTAGTGTATAGCTTTTTTTTTTCTTTTTTTTCTTTTAACCTTTCATCTCTTACTCCTATTTCTTACTTTTATTGTCACTTAATTATAGATAAATACTTATTTTTCTTTTGCACTTGCTGAGTTCAGTTTTTGCTAAATATTTAAATTTAATAATAAATAATTCTAATTTTTTTTTAGTTGATAATGATTTGATATAATTATTATATCTTGTATCTCTTTATAATTTTGATCTATATATTCATAAAATCAAATTTATTGATAATAGGATAGAAGCTATGTATACCAATAGTACTCAAAAATAATTCACATTTGCTACTTCTGTCATAAATATTAGAAGAGAAGAAATTTCAAAAAAGCTAGACACCATTCTTGAGATAAGTGATAATGTAAGTACAGATAACGAAAATCTGAAAGTAAAATATGAAGAATTTTTGGGTATATGTTTTTTTTTTAGTTTGTAATTATCAATCGAACATGGTATAAACTAATTTTATTTGTAATTCTTATTACGGAAGTTGGCTCAAGCACAAATAAATTGATATGATCAATCAAACATATTGGTAAAAAAAAAAAAATCACATGTTAATAATTTTTTTAAAAAGTTATACTAATAAATCAAATTTTTAGATTTAATATATAGGACTGAATCAATGGAGTCTATTCAACTGAATACATGTATGGCATATGTATAGTATATTTAACACAATTCGAGATCAGCTTTTGTTTCTTCATTAATTATATCCTTTAAAATAGGTGAATCGAAAAAACAATTGAGTAGCAAAATAGATGAATCGAGAAAAGGGAAAGAGTGGGTGGGTAATGATAGTAATGATGACAAATATAGCAAGAACAATATAGGTACATTCAATTTAACACAATCCAAGTTCAGCTTATATTACTTAGTTAATTCTATTTGATAAAATAGATGAATCAAGAAAAGTGAAAGGACGGATGGATAGCAATAGCAATGATGATAAATAGAGTAAAGACAATATAGATACTGTCAACCTACTCAATTTCTCTTCTCCTAAATTAAGCAAATGAATGAGAACTAAAGTAGAAAAACATAGAGTTAGAATCCTTCACTAACATGAATATGCTATAGTTCCTAAGGGAAATAAAAATAAAGATCTCTCAACAATGCTTTTATTAACAGAGGAGTCAAGAAAAAGTGGAAAGAATCAAAAAAGAGGTAAGGGGATATTTGTAATTGTATGAAGACAAAAACAAATATTTTATTTACAAGATACTATTGATGATTTGAATACATGTTTTAATGTTAACATATTAAGATTTTTGAATGCCTATAAATACTGTTTTAGATTACGGGATCAGCACTCATGTCACGTGACTCAAGAAAGGGATCTTCATTAGCATTTCATGGCCGGAGGTCAAAATCAGTGTTTAACAAGAAATCCAAGTTGACAATCATTTTTAAGAAAATAAGAAAAGATGTTTTTCGGATCAAAATACCTATAATTTATTAGTTACTTTTTGGTGATTGACATGTGACTTTGGAGAATAAAATCGCATTTTTGTCAGATAAATATATAAGATCTATAGTACGTTCAATTTAACACAATCTGAGTTTGGCTTATGTTACTTAGCTAATTCTATTTGCTAAAATAGGTAAATCAAGAAAAGTGAAAGAGCGGATAGGTAGCAACAGTAATAATAAATATAGTGAAGATAATATAGGTATATTTAATTTAACACAATCTAAGTTTGGCTTATGTTACTTTGTTAATTCTATTTGCTAAAATAGACGAATTGAGAAAAGAGAAAGGGCAGGTAGGTAGCAACAATAATAATAGCAAATATAGTGAGAATAATATAGGTATATTCAATTTAACAAAATCCAAGTTTGGTTTATATTACTAATTCTTATCAATTCCATTTAGGAAAATCGAAAAAAAAAGAAACAGGTAGATAGTGATAATGATAATGGCAAAGATAGCGATGGTAAAATTGAAATACAGTCAAAAAATATTTCTGAAAAAAATATACTAGTTAAAATTTTTTTATTAAAATAAAGCCAGATTAATTTAAACATATTTAATTTAATTTAGTTAAATTAAAGCAATTATAGTTGAATATGCTTTGAAACAGATTCAAAAAATATAAAATTGGTTTCAAATTGTTTTTGTATCAAATCAGATTCAGATTTGAATTGGAGTGAATCAAATGAAATTCAGATTTGAATCAGATCAGATCAAACTGTTATAGTTTCAAATCAGATCAGATTAGTTTAAAATAAATCAGATCTATATCTAATTCATATTTATAAAAATCAGATCAAATCAAATCTAGTTAAAATCTGATTCGATTTGATTCATTGTTATCACTACTCACAATATCGATACTATAGATATGAATAAAGCTGAAGAAATTTTATAAATAGTACAAAATAAAAAAACAAGATATTAGATATCTTAATTAATATAGCCAAACAGTATAATGAGAAAGGTGAAATGTGAATAACACAGTAGTCGCTTCAACAGAAAGAAGAAACAAGAATTAACTATAGATACACATCTTTACTGGAAATATTCACAGTTATAGATAGTATAATCACCAGAATATTAGGAGTAGATAGAGCAATCTTTTATAAAAAACGTATCCTAATACAACATATTATGTACCTTTGACAACAAGGTAATGGAAAAAAAGAAGATCTACAACAACAGTTCTAAAAAACAAATATTTAAATATTGTTAAAAAAAACAGTAACAAGAGAAAATAAAATATTTGTCAACCCATGGAAATTATAATGAACTTAGAAAATAAACAAACATTAGAAACTGAGATAACAACTCATATAAATAAGAAGGAAGATCTAATAATAAAGAAAATTTGAGAGAAAGTACAAGATCCAAGTATTGTAGAACTCAATACTTATTTTACTAGAAATCATCAAGAAGCAGTAATAAACAATTTCTATTATTTAACTAAAAAGAAGACTTATAAAATTGATACTATAATAGTCAACATCCTAGGAAATATGGAAGAAGAAATACTCGTATATATGAGCAGTCTATTAAAACTATTAGCATGTCAAAAAAATCTACTGTATGTAGAATTTCTGAATAGTAATAAATGGTTGACTTTCTATGTTAATGAAGAAAAAATCTCCTAAAATGTATAACCATAAGGAAGAAAACTTTAGTATTCAACAACTAAACTGTAATGGGAAAGAAAAGAATATATAATTTAAAAAATCAAATCAACAAAATAATAGAAAAAAATTTTTCAAGAAGCTGATATCAAAAGAAAGTGAAGAGATATTTTATATTAATTTAATTGTTATATTATAGATCAAAAAATAATCTGATTTCAACTAAAAGAATATCTTAAGAGATATGGTGAAATAAAAAATTTAAATACATAAGACAAAATTAAAATGAGAGCATGTATCAAAAAACACAAACATATTAATACCAACTTGGAGAATATTTGGGTGACTTCAATAGAAACAGAAATGGTAAGAATAATCTTTACCAAAATAGAGCTATCAAATAGAGATATCACAAATATCATAATCCAATGAAATACTTACTTTGCAGATTTTTCAGAACTAATAAAATATTCTCAAGCTTGGTAACCAAAGCAATAGGAGGAACAAAAGCCAAAGCCTGTTATACACCAAGAGATTCCCATACTTTGCAAAAATGCAACTTTACCATAATATGTTTTGAAAGCAAAGAAGATCTGAACAAAGTATGCAAATAACATGTTTTTCTACAAATATTACGATTATCATGGAGTGCAAAATACACTAAAGATCATAAAACATCTTTAAGAGATTCATATATAGAAGAATAGGACAAACCACTTAATAATATATCAAGAATAATCCAAAAAAGAATCATAGAAATAGACAATAATTCAATTTCTGATTTGGAGTCTACTAGCTCAAAAGAATTCACAGACAAAGAAAATAAAAGAAGAAGAAACACAAAGAATTAAACTCTCAAAGAATTTGTTTCAAGATATCCAGTCACTGGAAGCAATAGAACACTATTAAACTTTTAAAAGATAGACAGCAAAATAGATATAAAAAGAACTTTAATGGCAATATCAGTAGTAAACACAATAGTGCATAGCAAGAACTATTGCAATTGATTCTAGATAATTAAGAAAATCTCAATAATAGAATACATAAACTAGAAACAGAAAACTATCCATCCTTCAAGATAAGAGATAGAAGGGAAGCAAACCACTCCTGAAAGGCATATCAGTTGAAACAATTTATACAGAAAACAATGGGTCCTTCTATCTTTCTTATAATATAACTCAAAAAGAAGATCAAATGACAAGAATAGAGACAACAAGAATAAAGCAATAGCAACAAGAAGAGTTAGACATATTTATAGAGAAACAAAAAACAATATTCCAAAACAAAGAAAAAATAAAATAAGAAAAGTAGAAACAAAAACAAATAACATAGATAGTATAGATACAATAGAAAATAGAGTAGTTTGAATAAGCTTACACAATATAAAAGGCATTACTGGTACAACAAAACAATAAAACCTATTAGAAGAAATAGAAGAACAAGGAATAGGTATAATAGAACTAAGTGAAACAAAACTCACTTCTATCAATAGCAAATAAACCTTCAAGAATCAATTCTTCTACAAATACTATTTCAGCATAAATAAAGAAATCCCATATGGAACAAAAGTCAACTTGCTAATAAGGAAAAATCTAGAAAAGAAAATTGCATCAATTGAAAAATAGAAAGGATATATAATAGCAGCCAACTTCAAGGCAAAAAGAAATAAAACCTGTATAGTACAGGTCTACCTATCAAATAATAATAAAAAAAGTCAAGAGTATCAAAATAAAGTCAAAAACCCAATTTAAGAAAAACTAGAAAAAAGAATTCATTTAATCATAATAGGAGACTTAATGCAATATATAAGCTTATTGAAAACAGAATATCAATATCCAAGACAATATTTAGACCATCTTAAAAACTAGAAATTTCACTTTTTACTTTTTTTAAAGATAGAGACTTTATGATATATAGTGTCAATCTGCTCAATTCCTCTTCTCCTAAATTAAGCAGATGACTAAGAACTAAAGCAGAAAAACATAGAGTTAGAATCCTTCATTAATATAAATATGCTATAGTTTTTAAGGAGAATAAAAGTAAAGATCTCTCAACAATACTTTTATTAACAGAGGAGTTAAGAAAAGGAAAAAGGGACAAGAAAGAGGCAAGGAGATATTTGTAATTGTATGAGGACAAGAATAAATATTTTATTTACAAGATACTATTGATAATTTGGATATATGTTTTGATACTAACATCTCAAGGTTTTTGGATACCTATATATACTGTTTTTGCTACTACTAAATATGGCAATATTTGACATTAAACTATTATAACTATATACTATCTATTGTATATTTAGAATCTATAATCACTATAAATAGTATGTTTGCTAAGTTTGCTAAATTCGTTAAGTTTGCTAAGAGCATTATTAACTATGGAAACTCTGTTAGTATCACTAATTCATACTAATAATAGAATAATTATAATGTTTGTAGAACTGTTTATATTGCATGTCTCTAGAACTATGGGATCAATATTCATGTCACATGATACGTGACTCAGAAAAAGAATCTTCATTAGCATTTTACGGCCAGAGGTCAAAATCAGTGTTTATCGAGAAATCCAAGTTTACAATTGTTTTGAGCTTATAAGGAAAGATATTCTTCAGATAAAAATACCTATAGTTACTTGGTCACGTTTTGGAGATTGACATGTGACTTTGGGAAGGAAAATCATATTTTTGTCCGATAGATATATAAGATCTATAACAGACAATCTGGGAAGGGAAAAACAAATTACCTATCAGACAAAACACCATAAGCAAGAGTAGAATTGATTACTTGTGAATATCCCATAATATGCCAAAATTTCCAATAATTCTCTTTGAAAATAATAATATATTAGACACAATAGAAAGTGATCATACAATATTAACAGTTACATTGCAAGATAAGAATCTCTTTTTAAAAAGCAAGACCTCTAATCAATCCAATAAGATTATCAAAGTAATATATATCAAAGGATCTATAGAAGAATAATAGAAAAAGTATTGGGAAAGTGTAGATCACAAATTCAAGACAAAATTAATGTCACTACTAGAAAATGAATCAAACATGATATCAATGAAATTATAGGTAAATCAAATATGAGAATACTTTGAAAACCAAATAACTTCAGCAGCCTTCTCCAAATTGACAATCAAGAAAATAAGACCAAATCAGAAAAAGAAGTATTGATTGAGACCTAAATTCATCAAATATAAAAGAGCCATTAAATTCAATACACTATTTAAAAGAGCAAAGCTGACCAAAGCATGTGAAGACATACAGATCCTTAATTTAGCAATATAATAATATAACAAAAAATACTATCCTGAACTTCAGATTATAACTTACTATATATCTACAATATAGTATAGAAAATATATCCTGGTCAGAAATTCAAAAAGAAATTCAAGATACAATTGAAACACTCAAAACAGTTTGCCAAAATGAAAAAAGTAAGAAAATAAAAGAAGAAATCAAAAAAGTATTAAAATGGAGATGTGATAATCTCAGAGACAATTAACAAAAAATGATAAACTTAATCTTAGATAGAGAAAGAATCAAAATAGTCTTAGATAGAGTGAAAACTATAAATAATGAACAAAAATACATTACAACAAACAAAATAGAAATAAAAAGAGAACTTCAAAAATATCATAAAGAAGCCTTTAGAAAATGAAGTACTAATTTTGATCATCTGGCTGAGAATTGAAAAAAGAAGAGTAAACCTAGAATGAATATTAATCACATATGGTACAAAGGATTTCTAACTTCTATATACCAAGAAGAATTCCAGCAAACTCTATAAACATTACTGAACAATAAAGCTCTTAGTAGACTACAAATATATTATAAAATACTCAAGAAACTAAGTATCCAAGGTAAAGAATATTTTCAAAAGATATTGAACAAGTTTTTAGAACTTGAAACTACTCCTGACAAATGGAAACAAAAACATATTTATCCAATCATCAAGTCAAAAACATGGGATTGTGAATTACAAAACACAAGATCAATTGTTCTTCTTGAAGTTATCTGAAAATGGTTTACAAAAATCCTTATCAATAGACTAAGTAATATTTGCAAAACATATAACATTCTGAAGGGTCCAAAACTTCGCAAGTCTACCTGGAGAAAGTATAGCAAAACCTATTCAAGTATTGAATAATATTTGTAAGAAAGCCAGAAACAACAAAAAAGAATTATAGATACTCTTCTAAAATAAAGTCAAAACATATGATACTATAAGTCTGGATATATTATAAAAGGTAATAAAAAGAATCAAAATTTCAGCAGGATTCATCAAAATTATTATAGGCCTTTTTGCATATAGAGAATTCAGAATACTATATGAAAACAATTTAACAAAATTAATAGTAGCAAGAAATGGTATAGATCAAGGGAAAACCATTTCACCACTACTATAGAGAATATTTTATGACCCTTTATTATACAAAATTCAAAATGACAAAGATAAAGGATACACAATATCAGTCAAGTGAAATCCAAATTTTGATAAAAAAAAATATAAGCTAGAATCCAGATATGCTGCAATAGTTTTCATAGATGATACTATATGGATAGCTAGATCAAAAGAGAATATGGAACAAATCTTAGAAACAGCAAAAATCTTTTATAAAGTCAATGACTCTTAGATTAATAGTAGTAAATCAGTTCTCATTACTATTAACAATCCTAATCAATATCCTGGAAGTGTCAAAACTGGAATAAACAAATAAGAAGTAAAAGAGTTAGATAGAAATGATTATACTAGATTTCTAGTATATAGATAGAAAATCAAAATATTTTAGTAGAAATAATGGAAAAAATTAATAGGAAAATTGATTTGATAACTAGAACACTAAAAAAGAAAAAAATAACAGATAAACAAGCCCTTTATATTTTAAATAGAATTCTAATTCCAAGAATAGAATTTTGAATGCAGTATAGTATATTATTATTAAAAACATGTAATGATCTAACAACCAGATTCTGAAAACTATTCAAGATTAAAAGTGCATTATGCAAATTAATACCTAATAGTATAGTATACTATCCTAAAATCTATAGTCTCAAAAGCATGTGGATGCTATAAAGAGAAAGCCATGTTACAGGTCTTTGAATATACTAAATGATAAAGGTTCAACAAGATTCACAACAATTATCTGGCTTAAACAGGTATAACTAAAACACTAGGAACTCAAAAACTTGTTCAACTATAAAAGATTAGACTAAATAGTAGACAAGAGTAATTTCTCAATACAAATACTCAAAATTGTATAAAATCTAGAGATAACTTTCCAAAGTTGAAAATGGACAAAACTTTCAAATAAAAAAAAGAAAACAACTTGATTCAGGAATATCTATTGAAAGAAGAATATAAAAAAACTATTTCATTTCTGCACAATAATAGACTAATGTACCTAGATCAGATTGTAGAAAAGGAAACCATGAGACTAAAAGAATAGTGTTGATTCAACTTCTTCAGAAAACAAGTAATAGACCAATTCCAGATTGGTATAGCAGATTGTCACACTTATTACTATCAAAAACAATAGAAGAAAACATGGAAAAATGGTGTGATAACAATATTTTATGAGAACCTAACTATCCAAAACTCAACTTAAGTAGAAATAAAAGACAAAAAACCTGATATATTCTGAACAAAAGTCCAGTGAAATTAATCTGGAAAAAAGTTTCAAGATCAGAAAAGGAACTAGTATACTTTAACTGTGAATAACAAGCAGAAAACCAGGAAATAATTTTGTTCTAGTGCAGAGGATGTGCAAACAGTATATTTAGTAATGGTACTTATATTATAAATAAAAATAGAGATAAGCTTCATGAAATCATTTTCTTAAACAAATACAAATCAACAAGAACTGCCAAAGAACTAAAGATTCCAATAAAAAAAGAAATACTGGAAAGTAAAATAGTAGACAAGATCCAATATACTATAATATCTCAAGAAATAAAACCCAATATCACAGATAATATTCAAAAGATGGGAAATAAGAATTATTGAAGAACATATTCAAGAAGGAATCTATCAAGACCGTTTAAAAGAAATTTTATAGAAGAACCTTGAAGAATAAGAGAAATTCCAGTTTTACTCAGACGGATTCCTAATAGATCATGAAAAAGAAACAGCTAGAATGGGGATGGCATGAATCCAAACAAGTGGTAAAGATCAAGGGAGTAATATAATTTCTAGGCAGGTATACAAAATTGGCCATTATCTACAAGAGCAGAGCTAATAGCAATAGTCACAATCCTGTTGGTAATGCTAGTAAAAAGCTTAGTTGAAATCTATATAAATAGTCAATATATATCTAAATGAAACAAGTTGAAAAAAGATGATCCAAAAATAACTTATAGAAGATCACTTAAAGAAAAAAATTGATCCCTTTGTGCAAGGATACTAAATATCATTAAAACAAAAAATATAAAATTGAAGTTGATTAAAGTTAAGGTGCATATCAATATTAAGGAAAATAATCTAATAAACAAGTTAACTAAAGAAGCACTAAACCTCCCAATAATCTAGTAGAAGGACCTTAAATCTGACAAGATTATTACAAAAGTTAAATGACAAGATATAATATTGGATAGTCTCATAAGACAATTTATAAAAAAGATAAATAATAAAACAACAACATGCTACTGGTCACATCAAAATTGAACTAGAAACAAATGAAACATTCAAATAGAAGATCAACCAAACTATTCATGGAACATGATATAAGAAAGACTAAAAAAGAAATACACATGGGACACCTCCTTTAAAAGTTCACAGTGGAAAAGTTTTCTGATAAAGTTAATCAACAATGAACTACCAACAATAACCAAACTAGTAATCAGGAGACCAGACCTATATTATAAAGAAAACTGTCTTGCATATAGAGAAAAGAAAGAAACAATAGAACATCTTTTGAAATGCTCAAGATATAAAAATATAATGAAGGAAGCCTAGTCAAGAGATGTAGAGATGATATATCAAGAATTCAAAAAAGAGAGGTAGAAGTAAAAAGATCAAGCTCAAAAAGAATGCAGTAGTATCTTGATAATAAATAAAAAAGAAATAAGAGTAATAAAAGTATAGATAATAAAACTAATAAGAAGAATATTCAAAAATAGTCAAGACTAAGTCAGTTTTCTCTTAGGGCTGATCAAAAGAGATCTATTAAAAGAAGTAGAAGAACTCGATTGTGAAAAAAAAAAAATAGGAACAGTCACTAGAAAATGAATATTCCAATATCAAAAAAAAAGATTTTGAATTATTTCAGAAAAGAAATATGTAACAAATGATGTGAACAAGTAATAGAATAGAAAAAGGCTTGAGAAATTTTTTGAAAAGATAAAATAAGAAGACACACAAAGTCTTATATAACAAGAAAAGTGAGAAATCCAAGAAAATAAAGGAAGAAAATGGAAGAAGAATGTTTAGGAAAAGGTTTAATAAGAATAATAATAATGAGAGTTAAAAGTGGGATAAAATAGTTGGATTTTAGGCTCGATTAGAACTTTGGCCAGTGATTTGTAGTAGTGACTGCAGGCAATTATATTCATAGTAGAAGGGTATTTACTCAAACTATAAATAGAATGATAAATCACTTCATAAATTGCATTTAGAGTTTAACAACAGACTAAAACGAGTAAGTTAGTTAGTATTTTAGCTTTAGCGACACTGCAAATAGTATAATCTACATTATATTTAATAAAACATATATAACTAACCTGATAGTGAGTTATAATAATAAAAAAAAAAATTGACTTTTGTTTCTTTATTAATTATATCTATTAAAATATGTAAATCAAAAAAGTAATTGAGTAGCAAAATAAGCAAATTGAAAAAAAGGAAAGAGCAGATGAATAGAAATAGTAATAATAATAAATATAGTAAGAGAAATATAAGTATATTCAATTTAACATAAATTGAGTCTGGCTTATATTACTTTATTAATTCTATTTGCTAAAATAGATAAATTAAGAAAAGAAAAAGAATAAACAAGTAGCAACAATAGTAGTAGTAAATATAATGAGAACAATATATGTATATTCAATTTAATACAATTTGAGTCTAGTTTATATTACTTTGCTAATTCTATTTGCTAAATAGAAAAATTAAAAGGAAAAAAGAGGGTGAATAGTAATAGCAATGGTGATAAATATAGTAAAGACAATATAGATATATTTAATTTAATACAACCTGAGTTCAGTTTATATTACTTTATTAATTCTATTTAAAATAAATAAATTAAGAAAAGAGAAAGGATAGGAAAGTAGCAACAATGATAGTAGTGAATATAGTAAGAACAATATAGGTATGTTCAATTTAATACAATCTGAGTCTGGCTTGTATTACTTTGTTAATTTTATTTGCTAAAATAGATGAATTAAAAGAAAAAGAGTAAATGAATAACAATAATTATAGTAATGAAAATAGTGAAGATAATATAAGTATATTCAATTTAACACAATTCAAATCCAGCTTATATTACTTTATAGATTCTATTTGTTAAAATAAATGAATTGAAAAAAAAAAAAAGACAAATTGGTAGCAACAACAATAGTGATGAATATAATGAGGATAATATAGATATATTTTATTTTAATATAATTTAAGTCCAGTTTATATTATTTTGCTAATTCTATTTGCTAAAATAATTGAATTAAGAAAAGAAAAAGGATAAGCAGATAATAATAGTGATAGTATTAAATATAATGAGAACAATATAAATACATTTATTTTAATATCACTCTTTTTGCCAATCCTCTGACTACATTCAAAAAAGATATTTATAAAAAGTTTTTATACTTCTTGGCTAACAAAGTCTTATTACTCTTCTTAAACCAACTTGAAGTAATACTTCAAAAGTCATATTCACTTTCCCCTTTCTCTTGTAAACAATTTTCTTCAAATAAAAACATGACTTTTAGTAACCAATATCATGAAATGCCTTTCCTACCAATGATAAAAAAGTTCTGAAAGAAAGAAGAACTGTAGTACTGCTATTTACTCACCTATTAGAGAGACAATACAGAGCTTTTCTAGTAATAAAAAACTTATCTTGAAGGTAACCACCTACTTTCCTGTCATACTTGGGCTTGAAGACTGTTCTTTCTCAGTTTTTTTGAGAAATTTTGACTACATCAGTCTAATCCTGAATATTAAGTAGCACAAAGTTTTTTATGCAGCAATTGGTTAGCAGAAAATATATCAGTAAAAGAATGTAAACAAGCTTCTATTGGTCACCTCATGTGTCTAAATGCATTTTCCCAGTACCCATAAGAACCCAGCACTAATCGAAATTGTGTTATTTAATAGCTAAATTATTGTCGAATTTGATTAAATTTAATAATAAAAATATTGCTAAATTCTTTTTGATTACTTCCATTTGATATATTACTATTTCAGCAATAAAGTGGCAATCAAAAATTCAGCAATCAAAAATTCAACAATCAAAAATTTAACAATTAAAAATTCAGCAATCAAAAATTCCTTAATTAAAAAAATTGGTATATTAACAATTTATCAAAAAATTTATTATCAATTTGTCAAATAATTCATTAACAATTTGGCAATAATTTATTAACAATTTGGCAATAATTCATTAAAAATTTGTTACAAAATTATTTATTAACAATTAAATAAAAATTTGGCATTAATTTATTAATAATTTGCAAAAAAATTCATTAAAAATTTATAAATTATTCATTAAAAAATTTGGCAACTATTCATTAAAACTATTCATTAAAACTATTTATTAAAAATTCATTAACAATTCATTAAATATTCAGCAACTATACATTAAATTATTTATTAAAAGTTCATTGATTATTCATTAAAAATTCAGCAACTATTTATCCAAAATTTATAAAACTTGCAAAAAAAATCATTCATATTTATATATTATTATTATTATTTTTTTTTTTAACCCTCTGTCAGGTTAGTTAAGTATGCTTTATTAAACATTTGTAAGCTGTACATATTAAATGAAG
>CAJVPT010004613.1:0-13207 GCA_910592055.1 Acaulospora colombiana | reverse complement strand
TTTTAGATGTGTTTTTATAATATTCTTATTGGCTTTTTGATCCACATCTATCAGACATACATGCCAGACCTCAGTATTCTGCTTGGTTTTAGGATCTTGAAAGACTTTTCTGTCAAAGTTTCTTTTTGTTTTCTATTTCTTGAGAGTAGTTAGGGGTGTTATATGTTGAATCTCAAAGTTGTCTTCTTTTCGGTTAACTTCTTCTATACATCTTGTAACATCTTTTTCTTCTTGTACCCAAAAGACTAACCACTTATTTCTATTAATAAATTCTTTTTTCAACAGGCTTCTTTTTTCTTGTGGAAGTTTAAGGATGTTGCCTAATTATGCTTTGGTTTCATTCTCTGTTTCTCCTGGAATATTGGCTACTATCGCTCCTAGTCTATAGGTTCCTTTCTTTTTTATGAAATATGGGTTTATTGATGGTACCATATCTCTATTCCTAGTAGTATAAGAGCTGCATTCACTAATACATTGTCTTTTGACTGTTTCTTGAAGTTCCTGTAATTTCAACTCTTCTGTCTTCTGTGCATATGTCATTGTTACTTCATTGTCTTCTATGGATTTATTATCTACTTGTTCGATAATCTCTATTGGTTGTTGCTCTGGTTTAGTATAGTTTATAGGATTTTTGATAATTTCCATAAACTTATCTTCGATATAGGATTCTAGAAGATCTTCTTTTATTCCTTTACCTTGTTGCCAAAGATATGTAATGTGCTGAGTTAAAATTCTTTCCTTGTGAAAGGTTGTCATGTCAACTCCTAATATCTTAGCTATAATACTATCTAAAATAGTATATATTTCTGGTAATGATACTATTGGTCCATTGGGTTCACTGTTTCTTAGCTGTAGTAGTTGTTGTGAGGTCCATAGTGTAGAGTGTTTGTTATGTTTTCTTGAGAGGTTAACTAGAGTATTTACTATATCCTCTTCTTTTTTATTGACTATTTAGAATATACGTTATGCTCTATTCATGTTTATTGGCTCGAATCTATTGATAGATTATGTGAATGCTTTTTGTATTTATTGATAGTCTATTTTAGGTCACAGATAAACCTTTTTGAGATTGTTGTTGTTGTTTATGTATTTGATTAGATAATACGGAAAAACTTTGTTTGTTGTTTAGATATGTTTATTTGTTTATTTTAACGATCCTATCCTACTTTTGAGAGTTGTTGTCATACTTGTGTGAAGTGTCAATTAACTGTTTAGATAACAAGTTGTACGTATACGTGCGTGTTTTGCTTGTCACTTTTATGTGTATGCTTGTTTTGCCTGTCTAGTTTTTATATATTCATGTTTGCATAACAAGAAAAGGAATAGGTATATTGTTTATGTATGTATGTACGTTTAGATTGTCTTGTCTTTAGGGAGCTTTGATATCCTTCTGGGCTTTTGAGTAACTGGAGCAACTTGATTTATCAAGTGGACTTAGTTGCTTTTTGAGTTCCTTACAGTGTCAAGAAAGGTGTTAACCTGCACTGGCCTGACTGTAAGCTGTGTGAAGTTGATATTGACTCCCTTTTTCTGACTGTGAATCAGTTTGTAGGTCTTTTTTCTTTCTCCTAAAAATTTTTTAAGAAAAAGGAGTAAAAAAGTTAGTAAAGCAGTGTATACCTCTTTTCTTGATATTTCTGGGTAACTTGTTGTATGTGTATTGAAAGTACTTTATAGCTTGATTCAAAGGATATTTTGTTTTCCTTGTGTTTGAAATGTTTCACTTTTTTCAAAAAAATTACCAAAAAAGAAATTTTTTGAAAAAAGAAGATCAGCAGAAAGAGTTTTTTCAATAAGAGTTTTGCTATTGTTGATGTTACTGGTATGAGATTCTGCTATATTTATATATGAGTCTGGTTTGGATCTATGTATATGATTTGTCATAATTCTTAAAACCATCCAGGAGTCCTATCTTGTCTATCTTTCCTTGTCATAATTTGTTGTCATGTGAGGAGTCTTGATAGGTTATTGTTTATGAGCTGTTCCTTGAACAGGATTCCTCTTTTCCTCAAGGCTTTTCTGTTTTGATCATACCATTTACCTGATGTGATTTCTTTAATAGCTATCTTTCCTCTACTGGGTGTAGTACAAATTGTTGTGTAAATTGTCATCTCAAATGTGATGCCCTATACTTTGAGCAAGTTAAAATATCATTTGTGAGATTTTATCATTTTTTGATTCAGAAGGGGTATTTTTTCTCTAGGATTGATGTATTCGATCAATGTTTGTTTTGAAGTTGTTACAATCGTATCCATGCTGTTTTACTACATGTGTCTGATCCATTGATTCTTTTTTTCCAGTTATTTTCATACAGCATGACCTGTTTGTCCCATATATTGAAATGTTTATATTTGAAGTCTACATAAATAATGGCATTGGGAGTTGTCCTGGGCAAATTGATTTTGTGTTTAAAAGTTTTATCTATTTTGCTATTAATTCAATTGTATTTCTGTTCAGATAGGGCCATGTCATTGAGAAGATACTTGACTACTAGGTATAGTACATGGTTAATTAATATCATGCCTGTTTATCTATGATTCCTTTCTATTTAATAAGGTTAGTTGTGTTATCAATTTTTTCCCAGATTAGTTGTTTTTTATGTTGTTTTTTCCCGTCTTTTGAGATTCAGACTCTTAGAATACGAGTTGTTTCCTTTTTTTCTAAGGGTGTAACCTTGGTTCCTGCCAATGTGACTTCTTGTGCCCAGTTATTTTTGCTTGTATTATATAAATAATTGATAATTTGTCTCCATTGGCCTATATATCTTTGATGTAGAGGAATTCTGATGTTGTGTCCAGGATACTTTGCATATTGAATCTGTTTGAAGTATATCAGATAGTGTTATCCATATATGTTGTTACTGTAACTATTTGTAATCTAGTATATTGAGATGTTCTATTGTTATTGTCTATTGCAATAATTGGAGCTCTATATCACATTTAGTTTATATTTGATCATTTTGTCCTCTATTTCTTGTATCAAGTGATTATAAAAAATTCTTCACAAAAGTGGAGATATGGTGTCTCCTTAGTCGATCCTTTTTTGAACTTTGTATTCTTTTATATACCCATATGCTATAATGACTCTATTGTATCTGTCCATTAGGATATAATCTAGGATATTGATAATTATTTCTGGAAGTTTGATACACTTCAGTGCCAATATTATTATGTTTTTATTTATTGAGTAATATGTCTTGCTTATATCCTGGCTAAAGATTCATGCCTCTTTTCCTGCTTCTCTGGCTTTTTCCATGAGATTGTTCATTATGTGTATTAATTGTTGT
The DNA here is from genome assembly GCA_910592055.1 of Acaulospora colombiana. Classification (NCBI taxonomy): domain Eukaryota; kingdom Fungi; phylum Glomeromycota; class Glomeromycetes; order Diversisporales; family Acaulosporaceae; genus Acaulospora; species Acaulospora colombiana. The sequence continues at coordinate 9,921 of CAJVPT010004613.1, read as the reverse complement.
ATACTACTGCCTGAAAGTCCTGCTCAGTTGTTTCTTGATGTTATGTGATGTTGATTCAGTATTGCTGCTATTCTGTTATTAAGTATAAATATGAAGACTTTCCTTATTGTTCTTTAAAAGAATAATTGGAAGCATAATATTAATGTCCCCTATCAAGTCTTTTGGTTTAGGAATTGGATAAATTTTTCCTTGTTTCCATTCTTTTGGGACTTTCCCTATTTCCATGATCTGGTTGTAAATTATTCCTAAAAGCTGGAGGCCCTTGAGGTCTATATTTCTTAATATGATATATGGTATTTTTGTAGATTCTAGTGTACTGTATTTGTTTTTTACTTAAATTGCTTCTTTAATTTCTTGAGTATTGATCCTGGCTATGCACTGGTCATACCATTCTGGGTTGATATGTTTAATTGGTGTATATCTGTTGAGCAAGTTTGGATAGTTTTGCAAGTCTGCAGTCTTCCTATGTTATGTCCATTCCTTAAAATGGTTTGTAACTTTGATCTTGATTTCATTTGAATCTGTAACATTGTGGTCTCATCTGACATAGTTTGTTCAATCAGTCTGCTTGTACTATCTTTCTACAGGACTTGTCTAGTATACTATCTATTATTCTCCTTGGTTGATCTTATAGAGTTTAAAATGCTTTTCTATTCTATTATTGATTGTCTTTATTTTCTTACTCTTTATTGTTTGTTGAGCTATCTTGTTTTCTATCTTTTAGAGTTTTTGCAATTCCTTCAGCCACTGGTACTGTTGAATGTGGCTATTGGAGTATTGTGTTTGTTGGTTGGTGGATTATTGATTCTCTCACTATTTTTTTTTTTTTAACAGCTGACATAGTCATGCCATATAGTTTTTATTTAATTATGGATACCCTCTTATATATACAAATTTAATTGCAAAAAATATACTTATGATAGAGAAAAAACTAATGACTCAGTATCTTATAAACCCTGCTACTTGCTGCAGTTTACCCAAGAAGTGAATATTAGCATGTCATGACTCCACTAACACTGATATCTATGTGAAAAAGTGAGTTAAAATGAAAACTGTTCTGTAAAATATTTTTCATGTTTCTGTTAGTAAGCTCTATGTACAATTGGTTGGATCCTAGGATCTGATCCTCTGTCTTCTGCTTTGCCTTACTTCTTGATTTCTTCTTATTCTTCTTGTTTTTGTTTCACTTTATCTTTTTAGAGATTCCTTGTAATTTTTCCTATTCTATCATCAATATACATCTTAGTTTCCACACTTGTTTTTTTTCCTTACAAAGTGTGTTGTGGCTATACATATTGTAGTTTTTACAGCCTTCACATTTCCCACAATCTTTTCTGCTACTTTTATCATTTGATATATAATTGCTCCTCTTATTATGTCTCTTTATTCTATCTTGTATACCCTATCTGAGTATTTTGCATGAGACAATAGTTCAAGAAGTTATCTCCATCTATTTTTTATTTGTTCTGCTTGTTTGTTGCCTTCCACTTTTACTATATATTCTTTTGTGAGAAAGGTCATATATTTTTCTTTTAGTCTTGTTTCATTGGGTCCACATGTGAAGGGGTGAATATCCCTCTTTTCTTGTCTTTTGTAGACTATACAAGTTGGGCTCTTATATAGATATGGCCTTCAAGTATTCAAGTTTGCCATTGTAGGATATTTATCTAGCCATGTTTTCCATCTAAAGGTTCTGTTAATGGGGTTTTTGTAATCGGTCTGGAGTGATGTTATTTTAGATGATGTTAGTGTCTACATGGTCATGTTCTAGTCTACTTCTTTGACATTCTGTCCTGATAGCTATTTTTGACTGTGTCTTAGTGTTTTCCACTTGCTGGCCCATTTGGTTTTAAGGATCATTTTTACTACTGTCTTGAAAGGAAGGTCAATAAAGGACTGGTCCCATCTTAATATTGTTATTGCACTGGTAGTGTTCTCTCCTGGATTTTAATTTTGTCTTTAGACTTGTCTACTATTATAGTCACTGCCAGTTTGTCTGCTAGCTTATTACCTGGATTGCTGGAGTGACCCTTGATCTTGGTCCATACTACTGTAATGTTTTGTAATATAATTAATTCCAGGATTGTATTAATTAGACACCTGTTCAGAGTTTCTGATGCTTGGTTCCTCTTTCCTTGCTTTGTTCTGCTCTTTTTTATTGCATTGATTGCACTTTGACTGTCTGTGAGGATGTTTATTCTCTTATTGGCACTTATTGTGCTGATTGCTGTGAGTATTGCTATCAGCTCTGCCCTTGTTAAGGATATATTTCTGCTTGGAACCTGGTGATTTCTACACCCTTCTCTATTTGGATCACCCATCCTATTCTCATTCTACTGTCCACCTTTCACTGCATATAGGAACCATCTGTGTATACTTGAAGATTGTTGTGTGGGACTGTTTCTTGTACTACCTGTTATAGTCTCTTGATTATTCTTTCCAGTGCTCTGAGCTTTTTCTCGATTAATGTCTTTGTAATAGATATTGGATCTAAGTATATTGTGGATGGTGGAATATCTGGTATTTATGTTTTGATTTTTACCAGGGCACAATCTATGCCTTGGGAGGAAGACTGAAGTCTGTTGATGTATGGCTGTTCTATTCTCTTCTCTTATGGCTTGGAGATACATCTCTTTATACTTTTTTTTACTTTTATATTGATTGATTGTGTCAAGAGTTGTGTCATAATATATTGCTGTTGGTCTTTGTACTGATTTCTGTATTCTGGAATGTTAAAGGGACAGCCTTTACATTTGTAAAGAGATGATGTTTGTTCCTCTCTGGTCATATGATTAACCAGAATCATTTAGTTATTCAGTACTTTTTTCTTTCTTGTTAAGATTATATTCTTGTCCTTCTTAGTTACCAGCTACTTGATAATTGATTGTCTCTGATATGGGAGTACTGACATATTTGACAAAAAACTGTTTGTGCTTGGACTGCTTTCCTCACATTTGTCTTCCTCAGTTAACTCTTTATTGTTGTCTGTGCCTTTGGAATTGTTGTCCTTGGCTAGCTCTCTCAGGTCTCTGTACCATAGTGGCATTCTGCCTTGCTTGCCAAGTCTAATCCTTACTTGTTACTAGGAGAGGAATCTTGTTTTGTTGTCATTAAGCAACTGTTTATGGAAGAGGTTTCCTCTATGCCTGAGTGCATTCCTGTATCTGTCATACTATTTCTCTAATAATATATCTTTGATTGCTGTGCCTTTTTTCTTGACCGGTTTTCCAAATCATGTAAGTTCTGTCAAGGCAAGAGTAATTTATTGATGTTTCAACATATTTAAAATATCATTTGTCAAGTTTTTCCTTCTTCTGATCCAAAAGAGAAACTTATCTATTAGGATTGAAGTGTTGAATCAGTACTTATTCTGAATGTGCAGAAGTCTGATCTGTGTGGTGATTCCACTAAGGTTGTAGCTGTTAAGTCTGTTGGATAATTTTTTTCTATGCATAAGGATTTGTCTGTCCCAGAAATTGAAAATTTTGTATCCAAAGTCTATATGGATGATGCAGTTTGGTATCATTGCTGATAGTCCAGCTTTGTGTTTGAAAATTTTGTTGATTTTGCTGCTTATTTTTTCATATTCCTTTTTTGATAGGACTAGGTCATTTAACAAGTATTCTATTGCTGAGTAGAGAGCATAGTTGATTATATATCTCGTTTGTTTGTCTGTAATTTTCTTCCATGCTAGTGTTCTAGTTGTGATATCTACTTTTTCTTTAATAATGTTCTTTTGGCATGTCTTCTTCCCATCTTCTAGTATCCATACCCCCAGAATTCTTGTTGCTTTGTGATACTATAGGTGGAGAATCCATGTTTCATTTAGTTTCACACCCTCCTTTCTTGACTCTTTTCTTACATTTATACATATCAGTAATGATTTTTCACTGTTGACTTCAATGTCATTTATCTTAAGGAATTCTGCTGCTTTATTGAGAATTGCCTACATGCTCTCTTGACTGTTTATAAACCATGTAGTATTATCCATATGGGCTGTTGCTGTGACCTTGGCTTCTCTTACCCTTCTGCTAGTCATCTCTTCTATGGTTGAGGGTGAGGTTGAAGAGGATCTTTGTTTTCATCCTATATTCTGTGTGTTTATCCTTGATTTCTTGTAGCAGAGAATCGTAGAAGATTCTTCATAGAAGGGAAAAAATGGTGTCTCCCTGATCTATTCTATCCTGTGTGGAATAATCTTCTGTAAGGCCATGTGCTGTGATTACTTTATTATTCCTATTCTTTAATGTATTATCTATTATTCTGACTATTTTTTCTGGTACTCTAATTCTTTTGAGGACTTGTATCATATCTCTATTAATGGAGTCATATGCTTTACTAATATCTTGACTAAAGATCTATGCCTCTTTTTTAAACTCTCTGGTCTCCTCCATTATATTGTTTAAAATGCGAATTGGCTCCTTGGTACTATCTCCTGGTAGACCCGCCCAGTTGTTTTTGCAGAGAATTTTGTGTCTTGTGCATATTTCCACTAATCTTGTCATTATAATGCTAATAAATACCTTTCTTATTGTTTCCAATAAAGTGGTGGGCCATGTGATATTAATGTCATCCATCCAATATTTGGGCTTGGGGATTGGGTATACATTTCCTTTTCTCCAGTTCTCTGAAACTTCACCTGTATCCATTATTTTGTTGAATAGTACTTCCAGGAGTTTGATATCATGTTCTCCTAAGTTCTTTAGCCCCAGATATAGAATCTCTGATGGGCCTGGTACACTAGAGTTCTTCTTGTTCTGGATTGCTAACCTTATCTCTATTGTCGTAATTATGTGAATTGTCTCGCTGAACCAGTCATCTTGAATATTTGTCTTTGGCCTATATTGTTGTTTCCAGTGTGAAAAGTCTTCTATGTTTAAGGTGCGTCTTGATCTAGTCTATTCCTGAAAGTATTCTTTTATCTTGCTCTTGATCTCCTTTGGATCTGTTAAGATTTTGACTTCATTTCCTTCCTTGCACTCAATCAATCTCTAAGTGTCGATGAATTTTGTGGATCAGTTTAGGATACTATTAATCATTTTCTTTGGATATTCCTCCAGGTTCATGTATCTCTATTCGATGTGTTTCTTAATTCTTTTCCTTTTTTTCTATACAATTTTGATCCTTGTAACTTTGTTTTCTGCTTCCCAAATCTCCTTGGTTTCCAACAGCCAGCTATACAGTTTTTTCTCGGTTATGTACTGTATCTTCCCAGAAGAGGGGTGGTTCTGTTAAGAGGGAAATCAGTGTATTTATTTCAATAATATCTTCTTTAAGTGTTGTCCATATTGTTTGTAACCTTGTGTCCAGATTTGTAAGTCATACTTGATATTTTCTGTAGATTCTATTTATCTTAATTTGTTTTCCTATGAGCTTTTTTTATTTCAATTTGTGTATGGTTCCTATATTCTTTCAATGTCTCCTTTTCTTTAGGGAGTCTTTTGCTGTTATTATTATTGATACTTCGAATTGCTGCCAAATTTCTTCTGCTGTTTGTCTATTGACCCTCGAGGCTTCTCTTGCTCTCTTCTCCATTTTTGCTATGAACTTGATCTATTGTTTGTGATTAGAGTTGTTGAAGTCTATCTTATTCTACTTATTATTTTTTCTGTTACTAATTTGAACCATAATACGTGCAGTATGTTAATCTATATCATTACTATTTTTTGATTGCTTTTGATAACAATTTCTATTGTTGTATGTTCTACATTTATAATATGTGGAAGTAGGGGACTGGTGACCCATATATAGTCCAGCCTACTCCCGTATTCTGACTTTGGTCTATTGTATGTATAGTCTTTTGTAGTTGGATGGACTTGTTTATATATGTCTGTGAAGTTATATGCTAACAGTGTATCTATAATCTGTCTTTATTTGGCTCCTCTAGTTTTTCCTTCTATGCAGTCTAGATGTTCATCAACCACCTCATTAAAGTCACCCATTACTATGATGAACATATTTTTGCTTATTCCTTCACTAATTTTCGCTTTGATCCATTGGTATAACTTTGCTTTGTCTTGCTTTTTTGATTCGTTTGCCATGTTGTACACTGTTAGTATTCTGTATTGGATTTTTCCCTTGAAGGCCATGTCTATCAAGAGGCCATGATTGATTTATTCTTCTGTATTGAAAATGTGTGTTGCCCATTTCTTTTCCACTAACATGCTCACTCCCACTCCATGTTTTTGTTGGTCTAGTTTTATTGACCATATTTGATATCTCCTTTCTTTATCCTACCATCTTTAATTTGTGGGTAGCCAGGCCTCTGTTATTCCCAGTACATCTATTCTTTTCTCTTGACAATATTTTAATAGTGATATCTTGTCTACCTCTGTAGTAATTCCTCTTATGTTGATTGTTCTGATTTTCCAGTTGTCCTGTTCTTTCTTCATTATTATCCTTTCTTCTTCTCGCCTGCTAGTGGCAATATTCCTTACCTATTCTCTAATCATAATTGTTTTGGAGATACTGGGGGATCTGTTTGATTAATCATGATGCCTCAATAGGTGAATCCAAGCAATCCATCATTTCTCTTATAGTGGATTCGATTGTGGACTCCATTTGATTGATTCTGCTATTGATTAATTCTTGTTGTTGTTTGATATCCATTCCTTTGAGAGATGAAGTCCTGAAGCTTGATCTCGGTGGCTGTTGTTCTTGCTCTGTAGGTGACTCAATGATTTCTGATCCTTTTGCTTTTATCTGCGAACCTTCTTCCAGTGTGGATACTCTTTTGTCCAACATGTGAACCTGGCATTTAATGGTATTCATGTCCATTTGGAGCTGTCTAATAGTCTTGATTAGTGTTTCCAGCTATGTTAATAACCAAGCAGAGCCTTGTGCTATGCTGTAGTATATTCAATTTGTATTAGTTGTATGACCCATGAAGGGCTTTTTCTCTTGCCTTGTTGGTTGGAAGCCTTTCCTTTAAGGAGGGGGAAGTCTTGGTTGACCGAGTCTATTAGTTCTATTCCTCTATATTAAGTCCTTTTTAACTATGGTGCAAGCATTGAAGTCATGTTCCTGTGTCCCACATCCAAAGCAAAGTTTTGTTGATCTTGTAACCCACATGAGTTCTGTATTTTCCAGTCACAAGGTGATATTCCTTGCCCTATCCAAGTCTTGTATATCTTTGAAATACAAGATAACAAACCATTTATTTTTTTTAAGTTGGTTTAGGGGGAAATAGCATTCCTAAATATGTGTCTGTTTGATGATTCCTTTCAACTCTTTTGCCAATGTCCCTTGTGGAAGGTTGGCGAGTATTGCACTATATTGGTTCCTTTTTTCTTTTATGATCTGAGTCTTGACCATTGGATATATTCTCATACAATAGTTGTCCTTGTAGAGAGCCCATGTTCTGATCTGCACTTCAAATACTACTTTTGAAGTAAATTGTACGATTCCTGATCGGACCATGCCAGTTGGTTGAAGTGAAATATATTCTATAACTGTTTTATCCTCAAATAAACTGGCTATGTCCCTTTTTGTGAAATGGTTGGGGACATCCTAGAGCCTGATGGATTGGGCTCTACTTTCAAGTGTGTCAATCTGTGGTGCTAATCTGAATTTAGTAGTTTCATTGTTGGTGATCTTAATGTCACATGCCTCTAGAGCCTTATGGTAATTGCTGAATAATGCTACGATTATCTGTGTGCCTGTTGATTCCTCTGTGTGTATATGCTTCAGGGTTATCAGATGCCCCAGCTTGTTTCAGATAAAGTCAATTTTTTCATGTGTTGAGCTTCCCAGTACTTTCTCTGGATCTATGAAGACTTTGCTTAGGCTGAGCATATCATTGCATTTTGGTAATGTGGTTGTCTTGTAACTGGAGTTTTAGTCATTTGTTTCTTCTCATAGTTGTATATATTGTTGACAATATTCTCCTGGTTATTTATGGTCTCTCCCCCCTCCTTGGCTATTATCATTGTTGTTGATGCTACTGTCATGGGTGATAGTGGTCTTGATTCTATATTTATCTTATCTATCATATCAACGGTTTCTGTGATATTCTTCTTCAGATTTATAGTGTTGTCACATTACATATTCTCAAGCTCTATACTTTCTTATTAAACTTGAGTGAGGTTCTGGATGTCTTGGATGGTTTCAGCTTCCTTTTTTTTCTTCACATCTATTTTACTTCTCTTGGTACTGGTGAGTGGGTTAAATTTTTTGATAGTTTGGTCTTTAAGAACGGTTTTGCAATTTTTCCACTGCTGGTAATGATTCTCTCACTGGTGTATTTCACAGCCATATCTTTGATTCTGGAAGACCTTCTGGACATATTCATTGTAAGGGCTCTTTGAGAGCATTGGCTTTTTTTTGTGCACTTTGGGTTGTTACCATAAAAGAAAATTTTCACAAATTTTGTTGGGAATGGAAAAGAGTTTTTTGTTTTTTTTTTCGATTCTCTCACTATTTTTGTTTATGCTCTTATCATTTTTGCTAACTTTTCTTCTATTTCAATGTCTGATATATTATCATTCATGTATCTTTTATATATTCTATAGGTTTTTTCTATTAAGAGTGGAAGTCTCATCCTATCTCTGTATCTGGAGATATAAATTGTCTTGATATTCCTACTTTTTCTTCATTTTTTTAGATGCTTTTTGCTGGCTTCCAGCAGTGTGTTTTTAAAATAGTTCTAGAGCTCTTTCAGTGTATAAAACTTGTGTAATGGAACAGTACGGCCTTTTCCTTCACTAGTTCCTTGAAGTCATTCTATTGTTTGTTGGTTGAGTTCATATAGTTGATTTGCTTTGTGATTTGTTTTTCCTGTTTGTGACTTTATTCCAGTGTTTGTGTATTATACTAGTAGTAATTGTACCATCTTGTGGTCTGTAGCTATAGTTGTAATTAGTGATATGTGTTATGTACTAGTGATATATTGAATCAATAGTCTTGATATCCATATGTAATTCAGTCTACTGCTATATGCACTTCTGCTCCTGATATATGTGTAGCTCCTTATATATGGGTTTAAGTATCTGTATGTATTGATGAAGTCAAGGGTGATGAGTATATTGATTATTTTTCTATTGTGAGTACCTATCTTCTTTTTATTTATGGTTCTGTCTAGCTTATTATCAGTTATTTCATTGAAGTCCCCCAGTACCATTATGAAGAAGTTTTTGTTTGTTGCTTCCTGAATGATTTTCTCAGCTATTTGACCAATTTATATTTATTTCTTCTTTGTGTAGGGTTGGTGGAACTGTAAATCATGATTATTTTATACTTGATCTTTGCCTTAAAGGCCATATTAATGTATATATTTCTGTCTTGCCAGGTTCCAGATTTATAAATATGTGTTGCCCATTCTTTTTTGACAATTATTCTGACTCCTATACCTGTTTGATATTTTGTGTCCCTCATTGTCCATATCATGTATTCATTTTCTTCTTTTGTCCATTAGTGATTGTATGATAATCATATTTCTGTGATCCCTATTATATCATATTGTTCTTCTTTTGTGAAGGTTGTAAGTGCAATTTGTTTGTTCTCTTCATTAATGCCCCTGACATTTATTGTACCAATGTTTCAGCTGTTGACTGTATTGTTGTTCATATTTTTAAGGTGTTTGCTATATTTATTGATTCAGTTTGATGTTTAAATATTAAATTGGATATGTATTGAACTATAAAATTTCGTCATATGATCTCCCTAGTACCCAGGATGATCCCAGTACCTCAGAACAACAATCACGATTATTTTGGTCACCTGAAAATAAAGATTTTCCAAAACACTTCTAGAATATTGGAAGTCGATTTTGCTATTAGCAAACTTAGCATAAAGTACTCTAGAATATTCAGTAATCCTAGCTTATCACATGTATCTATTATTTTCAAAGGATACTTGAGTTCTGTTCAAAATAACATAGCTTAATAATCCAGCGAAACTAATAATATAATTATTACTATTATT
>CAJVPT010004612.1:0-13208 GCA_910592055.1 Acaulospora colombiana | reverse complement strand
TTAGCAAGTTATATTACAAATAAGCATAAATACAATAAATATATTTATTCTTTTTTTATCTCTTCAATTAAATTTCCCTAGCCATTTTCAATAAAGTATTCTATTTTAAATTATGGATCTAAAATAACTGCCAATATATAAATTTTATTTGTTTTGTTGTAATATTCTAAAATTTTATCTGGTATATTTTTGCTACTTCTTTAATATTCAAATTAATCTTTTTATTGACAATAGAATCTTCTTAATAGGCAATTAAAATATTATATAATGGAATTGTAATAGACAGTATTGAATATGTTGATGCTGATACCATTATAGTTGCTTCATGAAAATATCCAAGAAATTTTGTTATTTGTTCAAATATATTCCAATCACTATCTGTAAATACATAGTTTTTTAATTCTTGACTTGACATTATAAGGTATTCAATTACCTATAAATATATAGTAAACTGTTTAAATTATATTAAATAAATATTAAATAATATTAGATAAACATACTGTTTTTAGCTATATAGCATATGTAACCATGTTATATGTTGAATTCTACCGAGTTTCTATATCTAAAATAGATTTTTAAGTTTTTATTTGTTGATTTTTACAAGCGTCATTTAATTTTTTTTAGTTGGTGAGGTGATGATCATATTTTTACAACCAGTTTTCATAACTATATATAAATAAATTAGTAAATATAAAAAATCATATACAGTATATACTGTATAAGCTTACTTGTTTTGGATTTTCTCCTAATATATTTAAAGTTTCTTGTATACTTAAATTAATAATATTGTGAAATATCATAAATGGTTTTCTGTTATGCTAAAAGATATTGCTTGAGTTTTACTTCACTCTTCTACCAATTTAATAAATGCAACATTATTTGTAGTATTATCAGTTGTAATTCCCAGAATCTTTAAAATCAAATAATCTATTTTAGTCTTATATTATATTTATTTTAAATATATAAATAAATTTACCTTTGTTTAAATCATAAATTTCTTTAAACTTGATAAAATGCTTCTTTAATGCTTCTACTGAATAAGTACCCCACAGCTATATAAAGTCTATTATTATACTCTGTATTCTTCAATATTTATTGATAAAATAGACAGTTATACCTAAAAATACTTTTATTGAAACTAATATCCAAATATCAAGTGTAAATGAAATATGACATTCTATTTCTTGTAACATCTTTTGAATATTTTCTTAATCATTTAAATAAAAGTCCATTATACAAGTCTTAATAGAAGTAGCTGATGATATTTTTATATCTAGTACTAATGTTTGTATAAAAGCAAGGAAAGCTGATTCTTGAACAACTGTAAAGATTATTGATTGATAATGATTCATTAAACAAGTTTTTTTTTTATTTTTGTTGAGTCATATATCCACTATATATAAATACAAAAAATTATTAATATATTATATTTAATTTTGTCAGATGAATTTTTTCAAGATATTTTATTATATTAGAAATACTGCCTTTACTACAAGTATATATCATCCTGTAATATTTACAAGTAGCCTTTTTGTCCTCTTTAAAACTTGTACTCCTTGTAAAGTATTTCCATACTTTATTTCTAGAAATTGTTGAGATAACTGAGGCTGATTCTGATGGATTGCTTGTATTAGTATTTTTAATATCGATATTTTTATGACTAGTTAAACTGCTACTTTCATCATATACAAACTGTGTATTATCAAAAGAGTTTTTATATTCTATTTTTAAATGAAATAGATTAGCAAAAGCAAAGAATACAATGAAAGTAATTAAGTAGCAAAACTATAATATCACAAAGAAATGGTTAAAAAATCATCAAGAAGAACAAATATTGAATTTTTTTTTACCTTGCCTTTTATATTATTTTTTAAAAAAAAAAACTATTTTAATTTTCTAAATAGTTCCATTTTAATTTCCTAGATAGTTTGATTTTAATAATTATATAACAATTTATATGGATTGATGCATATCTGATTTGAATTATATCTGATTTGATCCAAATCTGATTTGAATTTGATAATTTTGTAAATTTAAAATTTGATTTGATCTGAATCTGATTGGATTAAAAATTTTGAAATTTGATTCAATCTGATTCATATCTAAATAATTATTTTATATACTATATTAAATTTTATCAAATTTTTATATTCAAAATTTTTTATATTTTGTAATTTATAAGTTGTATTTAGTTTTTTATAATATTAAGTTGATAATTATATTTTTACAAGTTTACAAAACTATAATATATATAAATAAAAAATTATTGTATAAAAATAAAATAATGTAAATATTATAAAAATATTTTATCTATAAATTATAATAATAAAAATTCTTTTTGTTAATTCTCTATCCATATACAAAAAAAATATTCACAAGAAATTCTTTATTTCTTTATCAATAAAGTTTTAATATTATCTTTAAACTAATTTAAAGTTTTATTTCAAGAGATACTTCTAACCCTTTTTTTTATTTATATTTGTTTTTAAACAAAAACTTGGTTTCCTGAGATTTAAAAAAGTCAAGAAATATCTTTTTTATCTATAACAAAAAAGTTTTGCAAAGAAGAACTAATAGTATAGTACTCAAAACCTTTTATATTGAAATATATTTATAGAGATTTTGTACAATAAGAAGTGGTAAACATAAAATTATAATTTTAATATATCTGCTTACTGTTTCTTCTCTCTTATAGTTGTCCAAATTTTTTAGATTTTTCTAAGAAATTTTATCTATTTCAGTTTGACTCTAAATTTTAAGTGACACAATCTATTATAAAATATAATTAATGAATATGAAATATATTAATAACTAAATATAAACAAGTATTTATTGATAATTTCATAAGTTTTAATGACATAATTAGTAATAGGAAGAGTTTACTAGTGCTTCATTTCTATTCTATTCTTCCAATTGGATTAATCTATAGATTAAATATAATAGGATCAATAAGATATAATTAAAAAGTTCTCAGGTAGTAAATAAGCTACTATTTATTCAAACTGAGATCTTTTTCTTTTATTATTCTGATTAAAAAAAGTTAAAAATCAAGGTTTTTTTTTATTCTAGTTAGATAATAAAACTAAATAGTTTCTAGTCAATGTTAAGTTTTAATTCTTTGATTATAGTTAAAAATACATTTTCTTAGAAATTATTTAAGAATATTATAATTGATAAAAATCTTTATTACTTATAAAATTCTTTATAATTACAAAACAAAAAGATTGTTAAGAAATCTGACTTTTTAAGTAATAGAAGATATTTATTAATAAAATTTTTTTAATTAGATATAACTATTAAAAAATATTATACTAAAACAATATAACTTAGTTCTTACTGAATTACATAAAAACCTGGAATCTATTATAAGTTATCTATCTACTACAGATAAATAATTACTATTCAAAGAAAATTGGAATCAAGTGTATTATTAAAAGTAAAGACTTCCACTAGGTTATAAGTCTTTTCAGATAATATACAAAAAAGAAATCAAAATCAAGAATAAATAAGTTTTTTAGATAGTTAAAAGAAAAAAAAATATTCCAATTAGATATTTCTTATTAAGAAGAAGTCTTAAAGAAGCATATATTTAAAGAATTTTTTTTTTATATATCTATTTAGATATTTTTAAATATATTTTTTTTCTTTTTTCGATTTATTTTTTTAAAGTTTTCTATATTCAAGTAGCTTGGTAGAATATTTAGCAGTGATATTTACTAGCAATAAAATAGTGAACTAAGAGGATCTTTATTCAAAATCTATAATAAAATAAAATATTATCTCCAAGGTTAAACTTAGAAGCTATTATCTCCTATAACAAGTTAGTTGGCTTTAATATTGATATTTAGCTATAGTTTTTTTTTTACTCTCTATCAGGTTAGTTATATGTGCTTTATTAAACATTTGTAAGCTATATATATTAAATGAAATATTAAAGTCAAATCTCTAATTAACTCACTTATTTTAATTATATTACCTCTCTAAGTGCAACTTTGGAAATGATTTATTACTCCATTAGAGGTTCAAGTAAAAACCCTTTCAACTTCTAACATTATTACATATAGGTCACTATTGCAGTTGATATTTAGCTATAGTATATATTATATTATTCAAAATAAAAATATACTTATGTTTTTAATTGATTAATAAACTATAATTTAGTCTAGCTATATGAACTCAAAAAAAAAAAAAATAAAATAAATATTTTAAAAATTTATTTATTTCAATTTAGAAGCAAATATATTCAAAGTTTTTTATAGTTTAATATTAATTTTTTTTTTTTTTTTAAGCTGGCTCGGCCTTGTTTATTAGCTTGATAAAGTAATATGCAACTTTACATTATAGGAATTACAAAGAATATCATATATACTATTAAACTTCCTAGGACTAGTTAGATGTTCTAAAGAATCCACCAGATAGCTTGTTGCCACTTCAAACTAAGGGAAGATTAATCTGCCAAAGCAAGGTTAGCACTAGATTCAAAAGAAAAGATAGACATAATGTTAATGTTTTCAAAAATAAATTGTTTTATATATTAATTGATTAGATCTATGTAGATATCTTTAATGGCTTGTTCGTTTATCCATCTGATTGGGCTTGGAGATGTTTTTTTATATTTGTAATATTTTTCTTTTTTCTTTGAAATTCTATGTTCCTTTTTCCACCTTTGAAATGTTTAATTTCTGGCCCATATCTTTTATTAATTATATACTTATATCTGCTCAAATATAAGCAGTATATATTACAGATCTCTTTCACTTATATATCTTATATGATAAACTATTTAGTTACATACATTAACAAGTATTGTACATATAATGTTTATAGTAGATTTATCTATATATAAGTAGCTATATATATATCCTATGTAATACAATATACAATTACTATCTATTCGGAAAGACATGCGAATCTGTCTTAATTTTTTCTAGAACAAGTTTTTCTTAAGAGTATTTTAATTATCAGGCCATCGATTACAGTATCTTGAATCCTGGTTTCTTTGATCCTTTAGAGTGGTCTACAGTTTTACTTTCTCTTACCAAGACCTTTTGATAGTAAAGTCTGTGAAACCCAGCACAACCATGCACTTTGCTTTGAGAGGTACACTACCAGTTTGGAGTCTACTCTTCTTATTATCATTGGATAATGCGGTCATATTAGGGATGATCCTACCCAATTTCAGATATTCGACCAATTACAATCTTCATATAGACTAGTAACTATATTCAAAAACATCAGTTAATTTACAATTAGACCAATAGATGCAGATTCTACCTACTTTGGTTAAATCAGAGAAATCGAATTAGCCCCCTGGAGGATTTGAATCTGCATCTTGTAATTTGACCTACGGGGTACTAACCATTGCAATACAGATCCATAGGTTATAGTTTAATATTAATATTATATACTAAGTACTAAAAATAATTTTTTTTTATATTAAAAAAATTGCTTAAATTTTTTTTTATTCTTATAGTAATTTAATAAAAATAAAATTTTTTGTAATTTTTTTTTTTTTTTAACAGATTCATGCCTAACTTTATTGTTTTCTAAATTGCATATATACTGTATATTATACAAAGTATAAGTATATTAATATATATTTGGGGATAATAAAGATAATAATAAGCTAAAGTTATTTCTAAAACTACATCAAGATTTATTGCCCTTTCTTTTACAAAATAAAAACTGGCATCTCTAGAGTGTGCTAGTATCATAAAATAAAAATAAAAGAAAATAAAAAATTAAATTAAATAGTCAAGTGCATTTCTGAGAAGACAATAGTTCTGTTTCTTGATGTATATCTGTCTTGTTTTGATTTCTCGGTAAAGAGGTCTAAGGAAAAAACTTCTACTGAGTCTTTACAGAGATAAGGTGAAGGTCATCAAAGGAGACTTTACAGTTTTAAGGCTTGTGGGGAGGGAATAGCCAGAAAGGCCCAGGTAATATATTGATATCTGCATAAGTGACTTGAGAGTTTTTCAATATATTATCAATTAAATCCATTTCTATTTAAATATGAATATACTTATCCATCTGTGCATCTTATTTCAGATTTAATTCCTTATAAGAAGAATAGTATCTAGCCTTACATAAACATACTCTGCTGGTGACCATTGATGTTAATGATTGATGAGAATCTTCCAGATTATTTGGTTAGCTCATACATTATTACTGACATTTTCAGACTCAAGTTTCAATTGGTGTAGTGATATTGACCTTCCAGTCTTCTAGCTTGGAATTTTTTGAAGATAGGACAAAAACTACTTGGATTGCTTTGCACATGAGCTTTATTATGAGTGTCCTTAATAGCTTTATGCTTTTTTTGATTTAGCTTTCTGAGTAGTAAAGATTGGGACCTACCTGATATACAATCAGGATATAGGTGGCTCTGACTTGAAAAAAGATCAATCGAGCATCTTGTAACCTTTACTATGATTAGATAGACTCTTTCTTGTATTCAATAATGTGTCAGTAACATGTCCTATATCTACTTGCATCAGACCATATAACTTATAATGGATCTCAGATTCTTATATAACTGAGGAAATGCATTCAGATAAGTGAAGTGATCAATAGGAGCTTGTTTGTCCATTTTGTCCAATATGTTTTGTATTAGCCAATTAGAATTGGTGAGATCTGTACTATTTGAAATTTTAGGGTCAAACTGGGATAGGTAAAATTTCCCAGAAAGCCATGAAAAAGATAGCTCTAAGAGGCCACAGACACCAGTCAAAGAATAGAAAAGTGAATTCTTTGACTGGAATTTAATCTCTGTTATCTTTATTATAGCTGTGAGACAAGAGATACTTCAGCATTGATCCTTTTCCCTTTAGAAACTTTCTTGCAATAGGTAGTAAAGGTGGGAGCTGAACTTTGCAGGCCATAAGAGTCCAGTTTGTTCAAAAAAGATTATAAATAAGAAAGAAAAAAGATGAAGAAGTTCTGAAAGAACTCTTTAAGTTGATTTAAATAAAATAGTAAGACTTTATTAGCATAGAAGTATTAAACCTTTTTGTGAACATCTTTTTAGTATATGATCAAAGGATCAGTAAAAAGAGTGATGTGAAATTATTTGTAATATTATCAATTATAATCTCTATTTTTTTAAAAAATAAAAATATATAGTATACTAGTTATAATATATAGTTATTATATATTATATTAAATATAGACCTGTAGATCTATAGTATAGTAGTAGCACTTCCAGGTTACCAAGTACTGTTTCTGAGCTCAATACCATTGCAAAATAGTATCATCTAAGCCTTAGGTGATACAAGAAGATTTCATGTGTTTCATAATAATGATATAACTACCTCTGACCAAGACCCTATTTAATTATGAAACATACAAAGATTATAAGATACTTCAATCGATTATAGTACTGAAGCTACCTTGTCACAAGACAAGTTCTATAAGCTTCTATAGATAGGTTGAAGATTTGTTAATTATAAAAACTGGATACTAATAGAACTTAGGTACTTTAGTTAAAGGAGAGTTTTTATCAATTGAGATCTGTTCAAGACTTCATATGATCTTTCTATAGGCAGGCCATAATAGGTTATGTAAAAAGAATTTTTAGTATAATGAGATGATATTTAAGACTCCATATAAGTACTTTGTAGGCATATTATAATAGATATTGTAAAAAGAATATCAAGTGGGATAAGATATAAAAAAGAGGTTCTATACCTTGATCCAAAGGTGAAATAATACTAGGAAGAAATACAGACATAGGAAGGTGGATAGTAGGGTTTCTTCCAGCAACAAGTCACATAGGTATTAATAGTAGCTCTAAGGCTACTTGTCACAAAAATGGATTTATCACTTCAAAATTTATAAGGTTCACATGTAAGAAATGTACGTAAGTTGGATAGAGTACAGAGTATAGCATTATGTAAATTGTATTTACAGTACTTCTGTGGTTTTACAGTAATAAATTGGTTTCGTTAACCTGTTAAAAAAAATTTATATTAAATATATAGTAAATTTATTCATTCTCTTTTTACTGATTCTTTAACTACTTATAAAAAAGATATTTATAAAAAGTTTTTATACTTCTATATTAATAAAGTCTTAACACTTTCTTTAGCCAACTTGAAAAAACTTCAAGAGTTACTGCTACTTCCCTTCCTTCTTATTAATACTCCTTTTCAAACAAAAACTTGATTGTTAGTAATCAAAAAGTCAAACAACATCAAAGATATCTTGAAAAAAGAACTGTTGAAATAGGATTTATCGAACAATCAACAAAGACTTCTCTCTTCTTCTTCTCTTTAACAAATATATTGACACTTGGGACAGTATCTTTTTGGAAGGTTTTGATACTTCCACTTTCTCATTATATACTAATATATCCTTTTGAATATAACCATTCCTTTTTTTAAATTTTTTTCTAGTGCTAGTGAAGTTAAGGCTCTCCATAATGGACCCTCAACATTAGTGATACTGGATACTTCAGGTGAATCTTTGACATATTAGCTCCTCTTTAAGGGATAGGGATAAGCCACTCAGTAGACTCAGGCCCTAGGGAGTGCCATAATGTTTACAAGTTTAGATTGTTTTTTCACTTTCTATATTGTTTTAATATAGTAAAGAGATATATTTATACTAGATGGTCATGTGGTTATTTTATTCTGATTGATAAGATGTAAATAATTAGCTCTATATACTATTCCAATATTTGTAAATTCTTAAACAGTACAGGTAATTATTTATCCTGGTTGTTCCTAGATACTATCTTTATTATAATAAAATAGTTACTCTGATATAAGTATGAGTTAGAATTAAAAAATATATATATATATATATATGGTTTTTTTTTTATAACCTATGGTCAAGCCATTTTTTATTATATAAACTCTTTCTGCTAATCCTCTGACCATACACAAAAAAGATGTTTGCAAGAAGTTTTATACTCTCTTGCTAATAAAGTCTTTATACTTTCATTAAAACAACTTGAAGCTTGTCTTCATGTATCTCTCCTATCCTTCCTTACTTGTTAATAAACTCCTTTAAATAAAAACTTGAGCTTCTAGTAACCTGAAAAGATCTAAGTACACACTTCCTTTATTAAAGACAAGAAGATTCTAAGAAGTAAAAAGACTGACAAGTGTAGTGTCACCTTACAGAGTTGAAATGACAAAAATAGAGGTTTTGTCAACAGGGAAAGACTTATTATCTATCTTCTCATACTTTTCTATTTTCTTTTAAGGTGTTTACTGTTTTTTATAGTTTTCTTAAGGGATTTTGCCTATTTCAATTTGATCCTGAATTTCTGGTAGTACAATATTACCAGGCTTTTGATTAGCTGACATGAAATATATTAATAACTGAATGTAAACAAGCTCCTACTGGTCACCTCACATGTTCCAATGATGTCATTGATGATTGAAAGAGTTGATTGATATCCTACATTCATCCCACTCCTTCAATTAGATTAATCTATAAATCAAGTTCTATGAGGTCAATAAAATATAAGCAACAAGTTCCCAAGTGATAAAAAAGTTGCTATTTGATCAAGCTGAGATCTTTTCTCTTATCATTCTGGTTAGGCAAAATTCAAGACAAAGGTCTTCTTTTTATCCTGGTCAGACAATAAGACTAAATAGTTTCTAGATTATACTAAGCTTCAACTCTTTGGTTACAGTTGAGAATACATTTCTCCAGAAGTTGTTAAAGAATATCACAATCAACGAGGATTTCCACTGCTCTTCTGATACTCTCATACCATTGTGAAGTAAAAAGATCTTTGAGAAAAGACTTTTTGGGCAATAAAAGATATATACCAGTAAAATTCCTTTAATTAGACATGGCTACTGGAAGATATTATACTGAAACAATATAGTCCAGTTTCTACTAGGTCACATAAGAACCTGGGATCCATCATAAGTTATCTTCCTATTGCAGGTAAATAAAAAATCACTATCCAAAGAAAGTGGGGACCAAGTGTGTTCTAAAAGTAAAAGCTACCCCTAGATAATAAGTCTACTCAGATGATATACAAGAAGGAAATCAAGATCAAGAATAGATTAGTTTCTCAGATGATCAAAAAAAGAAAAAGTATTTCAATTAGACATTTCTTATTGAAAAAAGGTCTTAAGAAGCAGGTCTTTGAAGAAAGCTGGAAATATTTTTTTTTCTTGTTATCTATTTAGACATTTTTAGATATCCTTCCTACCTTTTTTCAATCCATCCTTATTATAGTTTTCTATATTCCAGTAGTTTGATTAGACATATAGTAGTGGCAACCTGTTGGCAATAATGCAGTGAACTAAGAGAATCTTTATCTAAAGACACTGTGGAGTGAAATATTGTTCCCAAGACTGAACATAGAGGTTATTATACTTACGACAAGTTAGTTAAATTAGAATTAATAGTTTAGCTATAGTATATATTATGCTGCTCAAATAAAAATGTACTTATGTTTTTAATTGATTAATAAATTGACAATCTAGCCTGGCTACAAATATTCTAAAAAAAAAAAAATAATAATCTGTAGTCAGGTTAGTACTATATGTTTATTAATCATTAAAAAAACTGATAGAAATACATAGGACAATTATATTATGGCTAAACTAAAAGACTCATACTGATACACTCATCAATGACTTTCAATTCTCAAAAAAGTTTTAGCCTCTAAGTGTAACCTTGGGAACAATATTTTGCTCTGGACTAAGTTTTGAGTAAAGACTTTCTTAACTTACCTATCATTGTCAGCAGGTTGTTATTGCTTATTATCCTCCAAGAAACTAAATTCAAGAAATTACAAAAGGGAAAAGGAAAATTAAAAGGAAAAGGGAATATCTAAAAATGTGCAAATGCACTATATGAAAATGAAAAAAAAAAAAAATTAAAAATGTTCCATGTCCTCCAAAGGATCTCTACTAAAAACCTCTTTTCATTAGGAGTCAACCCTTCTGGAATTTTTTTTTTTCCTAACTGTCTGAGGAACTTATCCATCTATGCTCTTAATTATTTTCTTGTGTCCATCTAAGGTACTTATCACCTACTCTTGCTTAATGCTTTCTTTCTTTCAATCTTGATTTTGTATCTACCCATATAAAAGAAGATGACTAATAATGGACTCCAGGTTCTTATGTAACTTTTTTAGTCTTGTTGAATAACTCCCAATATCTTCCAGCAACTACACCTAGTTAAAGAAATTTTACTGGTGTTTGTCTTAATTGCGATATTATTACACAATATCTAGGGAAATGCATTCTCAATCCTAAAAAAGGCAGTGTTTTACATTTCTTTGCTTTTCAGTTTTATAGTTTGATTGGGATAAGAAATAACCTTTTTCGTGTACTTTTCTTGACTGGAATAATAAGAAGTTGAAGGCCTCAGCTTGAACAAATAATCATCTTTTTACCACCTAGAAAATTTAGTGCCTATCCTAATGATTTCATTATTTCTTTGCTTTAATTAAACTTTATTTGAAGGAATGGAGGAGTTTGCATTCTTGATTTCTCTTTCAATTACCAATGACATTATTGGAACATGTGAGATGACCAATAGGAGCTTGTTTATATTCAACTACTAATGTATTTCATGTCAACCAATTAGATGCAGGTAATGTTGTGTTACCAAAAATTCAGGATCAATAAGATAGACAAAATTCCTCAAGAAAACCATAAAAAACAGTAAACACTTTAAGAGGGTATAAGACAGTATGTAAGAAGATGAAAAATAAGCCTTCTTCTATCAACAGAATCTTTATTCTTGTCCCTTCTAGTTCTATAAGGTAATACTCCACTTGACAGTCCTTTTATTTTCTAGAACTTTCTTGTTTTTAATAGAGGAAATGTATACTTGAGTTTTTTCAGATCACTAAAGGCTCAAGTTTTTATTTAAAGGAGTTTATAAACAAATAAGAGAGAGTAGAAGAGATAAATAAAGACAAGCTTCAAGTTGTTTTAATGAAAGTATAAAAACTTTATTAGCAAAAAAGTGTAAAACTTTTTGCAAACATCTTTTTTGTGTATGGTCAGAAGATCAATAAAAAGAGTTTATATATATATATATATGATTTTTTTTAAACCCTCTGTTAAGCTAGTTATGTGTACTTTATTAAACAATTGTAAGTTAAGCTATACATTATATATATGTCATTAAAGCTAAATCTCTAACTAACTTACTCATCAAAGTCTTATATTTATTTAGAACTCTAAGTGCAACTTCGAAAATGATTTATTGCTCCATTAGTAGTTCAGATGGAAACCCTTCCAACTTTTAACATCATTGCTCACAGGTTACTGCTACGGATATACAGTATATACTGTATATATATATAGTAAATTTATCTTTATTTATATTATACTGTATATACTGTATATATTTTTTAAGTAAAATAGGAATTAAAAAAAAAACTCTTTCCGCTGATTCCCAATTTTTCAGAAAATTTCTTTTTTTGGTAATTTTTTGAGAAGTAAGAGAAACCAGTCAAAAAACAAGAGAAACCATTTTACAACTAAACAACTTATAAAAACAAGTTCAAGAACTCTTTACAGAGTGCAGAAAAGATAAGTTTTACAAAAATTATTAACTTCTACTACATAAATTTTTTCTTTTAGAAAGAGAAAAACAAGAAAGACTGAATCACAGTAAGCTCTTGAAAGCTCAACATCAACCTCACAAAGCTCCTAGCCAGGTTAGTATAGATTAATACCTTTCTAGACACTAAGAGAAGCTTTACAAGCAATAACTCAAACTGATAAATCAGTCCAAATCCAAATACTCATAAAACCTAGAGAAACGTTTAAGCTTTATTGACTATATAGTGAAAAAGCATACATATCACAACAACAGTATTTCAATAATATTATATTATGCAAATATAGACACATATATTTTTCACAACAAGCTCAAAGACATGTTAAATAAATAACATTAATACACTTTCTATATGTTTATGCAAATCAATTATCAACAACTTCATAACTCCACGTGCTAACGCAAATCAATTATCAACAACTCATAATCCCATGTATTTACTATTGACAGGTCAACAATATCAACAATACTATCGCAATATATACATGAAATAAATATTACCAACATGTTACAACAAACAACAAGGTTTTTTCATATTATCAAAATAATAATAAGGAATAAACAAACCTGCAACATGTAGATCAACAGATCAACATCTTGTTTACATAAACAAGAATAAACAAACAAAACAAATAAACAAACTCAGCACTATCCAA
>CAJVPT010004611.1:0-13209 GCA_910592055.1 Acaulospora colombiana | reverse complement strand
CTAGTTAAAGTTTTAGCTTTAGCGATTCATACTATATGTACAGCTTACAATTGTTTAATAAAGCACACATAACTAGCTTGACAGAGGGTTAAAAAAAAAAAAAAAAAAAAAAATATCAAATTATCCAAAAAAATAATAAAAATTTTTTTCTTAAATCTGGCTTAGAATGTTTGATTAATATATTTTTAAAATAATATACCATGATGGCATGACTGTGGATCATAAAAAAAATAGTTGTAAAAATCAAGTAGACGTTAAAATTTTTATTATACAAGCAAAAAAGAACAGCTCATACAATATATGCGTAGTTTATGATGCAAAAGAATACATGTGATTTTATGTGATTTTCACTTGAAACCCCATCCTAATTTGATTGATTATCTAATCTCAAACACGAAATTTATCATTTAAACGCATAATTAAAGTGAACCGAGCTTTGGTGCCGTAATATCCATTGGAATAATGTCGCAGAACAAAAAACGTAAGCCCATAAGGTGATTATTAATGCTGGCAAGCTCTGTTTGTAGTTTTCCTTTCGTGAATCACATAATTACGATAATTATCGCGTATGGCATGTTCCAAAAGGGTATGGGTAGACGGTTGTTTCGACATGATGCATTACGGTCATGCTAACGCTTTACGCCAGGTAGTTAAAATTTGTCGTATATTCTATTTCCGGAAATGGATTTATCAATCATTTAATTGCTCGACTCTTCTGCTAAGGCAAAAGCAATGGGGGATTTCCTTGTAGCAGGTGTTCACTCGGATGCGGAAATTGAAAGACATAAGGGACCAACCGTCATGAAAGAAGAAGAAAGGTATAAAGGTATATTTTCCATTTTCCGTAAAAATTCATTGTAATTTATCGGATTGTTTATTGTTGCTAGGTACGCTGCCGTCGCAGCCTGCAAATGGGTTGATCTTGTAGTTCCAGATGCGCCTTATACCACAAGTCTCGAAGTGATGGATCAATATAATTGCGACTTCTGTGTTCACGGCGACGACATAACTACAACAGCGGACGGGACGGATTGTTACCAAGCAGTTAAAGATGCGGGTCGTTATCGTGAATGTAAACGTACCCAAGGTATCTCTACCACGGAACTCGTGGGACGCATGTTACTTATGACGCGTGATCATCATCATCGTCGTTCTTCCATATCTTCTATCAATAATGAAGATTTAAGCACCTTCAGTAGTAGCGCGTCTAAGCAAAGTCCTGAGACAAAGATTTCACATTTTTTGCCCACTTCTAGAAGGATAGTGCAATTTTCAGAAGGAAGGGAACCAAATCCCGGAGACAAAGTTGTTTACGTCGACGGGACTTTCGATCTATTTCATGTTGGTCACATCGAATTTCTGAAGAGAGCCAAGGACCTGGGTAATTACCTTTTGGTCGGAGTTCACGATGATCAGGTGATTAGATAGTGAAATGTGAAATAATCGAACCATTAGGTCCTTTAACATAAAATTTGATTCCCGTTTTTCAATAGACAGTGAATGCCATTAAAGGGGTGAACTACCCATTGATGAATCTGCATGAACGCGTGTTAAGCGTTCTCGCATGTAGAGTGAGTTTTTAACTTGTAAGACTTAATATATTTTACATTTAATTGACTCGTCTGCTTGTGTTATAGCATGTCGATGAAGTTATTATTGGGGCACCGTATAGTGTTGACGAGAATGTACTCTCTGAAGTTTACAAAGTAGATATTGTTGCTCATGGAAATGCACCTTCTTTGCCAGATATTAATGGCCAAGACCCTTATAAGGTAAATTGAATAATAGTTAGAGATTTGTTGGATTTCAATACATTGATGACGGTCCTTTTTTAGATTCCAAAAGAGAAAGGGATTTACAAAGAAATAGTAAACCCTTCCGCGGACTTGACAACCGATAGTATTATTGAGAGGATAATTGAACATAGGAAGAGGTTGGTGTTTCATCCATTGGTTTTGCGACCTGTCAGGTCAGAGAGATGTAGTAAACAAAATTTCTCGACTAGATATGAAGAACGGCAACTGAGGAAAAATAAAAAGGCACAATTGGAAGCTGAAGCCGAAAGATTAGAGAAAGAGTCATCTAAGCCTTGACTTACTGAAATTCTTTCCCGATGATTTAATTTAATGCTATAATTTGATAATAATTTTTAATCACAAATTCTGTTCACTAAATTATTGAAACGTCACCCTAGTAAAATTCAATTTTCATGGTATACGGAGGTGAAGATACGATTTTATTTGTGCCATGTGGTACTTTACATTCATAAATTGCAATATAAAAAAAAAAAAAAAAAAAAGAAACAAAAAGAAAGAATATATAGATATACGTACTTACTGTACGTATGCTGTTTTCTCACTTGAAATTATTTCGTTGTCATAAAACAGACGCGATAAATAAAACCGCTTAAAGACGAAATTCTTTTAGAACATGAACAAATCAGGGCCGTAATCTTTTTTTTTCGTGTCAAACCTCTACAAGTCATAGCTGGACGACCTTTGTATTTAAAATAGGGGTATCCATCTTTGCTTGTCGGGAGTCACAAAATTAACTAATGAATTTTTATTAAGGAGAACATTGTATTAATTTTACGCGACCATTTAATCTTCTAATATTAGATGAGATTAAGGTACGATGTAATATAAATACTTCTCTTTATGACATTGGTCAGTGTGTATTAAAATGTAGTCTTTTGCATAAGCTCGGGGTATTTGGTGCCAATTGCAATCACAACCTCCTCCACATGATGACACACATTTTGAATCGCCACGTCCCACTTTACACCAAGCGCACCTCCAACCGTTTTTCCGTGACCAGCAGAATTATTATTCTCGAAAAAGATCAATCTTTCAATTTGATCGATCGTTCCTTGCATACGATTTTGTTCTATCATTGAACTAGCAATTTGTTCGGCTTGATCGGGCGTTATTGCTAGTAAGGAACCAAGCTCTTCGAATGTGATGTTGTTATATATCATGGATGCCGACAAAAGATTATGTTCAATCACGGCACGATCGAGCACAGTTGTACCATCGGCCAGACGTGCACGCTGATGATCCTTGAGCGTTTCGGCGAACCCCTTGACTTCGTTCGGTCGCAAAACACGGTCTAGGTACATTTTCTCAAGGATGGAAAAGTGTGGCAAACGCTGCACTCGTTCATCTTTATAGAGTGTAGCCAACATACGTGATCGCTGCGGTCCGGCCCCCGTAAGCACCGCGCAAGTAATAGCTGCATTCCTAGTGAATAAATTGATGAATCATTGTGAAGCCGTGTATATTTATATATTATATGATAATAATAATAATAGTAATAATAATAATAATAATAATAATAATAATAATAATAATAATAAATAAATAAATAAAATAGGATGAAAAAAAAAAAAAAAAAATGAAAACAAAATAGATGACTGACAGGCAATTAATTCGATCTTCTGGTGCTAGTTCAGTAACATAACTTAGCTCATGATACTTTGAACTGGCTTCAAGAAATTTTCTCTTGAAGTCAAAGATCTTAGCCTGTGACAATTTGAATGTTAAATTGATGAATTGATCTTTACAACCAGGTATCAACAACGCGGCACGACTAAGATAAGTTTCAGCCGACACAGCCTCGTCCTCTTCTAAAAGTAGTCGGACAATTTTGATGTAAATTCCAAGTTTATATTCATCCGAGATCGTTCTTTATGAAAATGAACAACGTGTACATTATCAACTAAACCTTGGCAATTTTTACTTCGTGAAGTTAAAGTGCAATGATCAAGTACCGATGTCCAGAATCCAGTGGAATTCCTTGCAATACTTTAGCAGCTTCAAGCCAATCCTCCTCATTCTCATAAATTTCAGATAATTTCTCGCGAAGTGTTGAGATCTACAAAGAAATTTACCCATTTCGTTCATTGCGGAAAATTGGTCGTGGATAGCCGAAAATTTGGGTATTTGGATCGGGTTATGTTACCTGTTCCTCAAAGCTCACGATTCGAGGTTGAACTTTTCCCAGTGCAAAGTGTAATACGCGTTTTTTGATCTCTGAGTTTTCTATCTTGTCAACACCCTGCACGAACTCGGTTAACATCTGACGAGAAATCACTAAACCAACTTGGTCCTGCACTATATGGTCAACAAATTTTTCCAGGTTTCCTGCTAGAACCACGTCGTCTGCCGAGGAAGTGAGGGTTGTTTCGAGCAAAGAACGGTATTTGGCAGTTTTATCCTTTTGTAAAGGAATTCCTGCGATCGCGATGAGTTCCTCTTCGATGTTGACCATGGTTGTGAAGTTTGCCAACTACGAGTTACGTAATCTTATATTACATGTCAGGTGATTTTCGGATGTGTAATGCTGTAATGCTATTTATTTATTTTTTTTTTAGGGTCTATCTTTATAAGGGGTCCCTAATCACCGAATGATTGGCTATTTATAGGTAGCAACATCACCACACGTGTCGATAAAAAAAAAAAAAAGGTATCGTCTCGTTTTTTATTTTTTTTCCTCTCTCGCTATGATGTTACACCTTGAATAAGTATCGTTGTTCTTAAAGTCAGAACTCATTGGTTGAGTCATGATTTTGTAATCTTCTCTATGAGCGAAACGCCGAGCAAGCAGATGAACGTCTTATGAATTCAGGAGACATTTACTAATCTTATTTTGTCATTCTATTCATCATTAGGTAATAAGGAAAAGTTGGACTTTGGAATAAATTTTAATATTATGACGGTATCATTGTAATAGTTGAAGTAATTTATGTCATAGATCACGGGTTTACGGATGTGTTGTGTTCTTGTAATCATCGAATCGCACTTTGTCGTATAATGATTTTTGTGATTCATTAGTTACCTTGTAAGCCCAGGCAATAAAATAGTGCGCAGCGAGAAGACGCCACTCCTCGAACTCGTCCAAAAATTCTAATTTCGATATTCTAAAAAAAGATATTCACCCAAATAAGAAATAATCCATAGAACACTGCCACATAATTATTATTAGTACAGTTATGGTAATACCGTGCGAGCTCTTTGGGATCGATGTGAGAATCGTGAACTTTATTTATGTCAACTGCTTCTGCATGGGTCCACCCACGCGAAAGATATCGTTCTTTCTGACTTTCTAGATCAGGAAATGCGTGTATACCGCGAAGCTCTATGTTCCGGTATTTTAAATTTTGTAACATCGTGGATCCGAAAACATCATTTGGTAAAATTTGTTCATAAACTATAAACATTGTAGTTAATAAGTTGGCAGCAGCCCATTCGATAATTTTGTTGGAATCATTCGGATCCATGTAAATCATCACGCATTCAGATATGAACAAGGTCGGGATCCTTTTAGATATTAAGATGGAGGATTAATCAAATAAACTTCAAATTAATTCGGGAAGTCCTTGTTTTACCTGCGATCGAATCCGTTGGATTCCATTCTCGGCACCATATCTCGGACAAACTCTCTGAGATCGCCTGATAGCAAACAGTAATCCGACGCGTAAATTTCGGTATTACCCTTGCCTGCATTTTTTGAAATCATCAGTTGTTATATTCCAAGGCGCCAGTAATGATCTCCCGGCTAATTGCATTGCGGCTCTAACCTAGTTGAGCATCTTCTCCAATCAAATCGGATAGTTCCTTGTGCTTTCGAACGGTCAAAACCTTTTTGACTGTGACCTCAGGAAAGTCGATCTCGAAATATTTATGAAATTTTCGAGATGATGCCTTTTTTTAATAGAACGAAGTTATCATCAGTCAACCTGAGATTAATGCTTGCCGTTAAAAAAAAAAAAAAAAAAAAAAACCACATCAAACCTTTAGATAGAAATATCGCGTATCGGATCCGGCACCAAGCGAAACAATCTGTTTCTTTTCATCATCAATTTCCAGAAATTTTATGATCAAGGTATCCAATCCTATAGTGCGAACATGCGTTCCTGTGTTTAAAATTAGTTAGTTCGTACAACTGGAACGTAAACTCGAATGGTCATGTGACGAACAATTATTTACCCCTATTAATAACAGGAGATCTCCTGGCAGGCCTTTTAACAAACCATTTAACGAATTCGTCCTTTATGTACCCCGCGTTTACCGCCGAACTTTTGTTGTGCAAAAGGGTATATGCTTATTTTGTGCTCCCGACCTACCTACTCGAACGTTTTATTTGCTTTTTAATCAACTTACAGTTTGCTCGTAACGGCGTCTTCGTCGGTTTCACGTATTGCCTTATCCTGATCAGGGGCATTTGGGTTTCGAAAAGACATTATTAAACGATTTTAAAAATTATCGCTGATCTGATAATCAATTTTTCTGTCACGTTTCTGATCTTCTGCATTAATTTACGTTTCTTCCGTTTTATTATTATTATTATTATTATTATTATTAAAAATACGTAATGTTATCAAATTCACATTTGTCTCGATTAGTATACTTTTCACGCACACCAATACATTCAAGGCCTCTACACTATTCACCGCACTTTGTCAACTCATTGAAATATAAAAAATATAAGGCGCCAAAAGAGTCATCCAAACCTCCGGAAATAACGGAAACCTTTACCAAATATGAGAACTTGGCTAACAAAGATCCAAAATGGACAATTGTGACTTCGCCAGCGCGAGTTGATACCTCAATAATCCAACGCAAAAGTTCCTTGTTGTCAAGACGCCATCCGCGTCTCAAACAACAAGATCAACTCGATAAATGGACATTACAGTTGGAACAAAAATTGCCTTGGACGGAGAAGTCGGTTAGATTGGGCGCCATCGCCCGAAAAAAAGGTATGATGGCATTGTGGGACGAATGGGGAGTGAGGCAACCTTGCACAGTTCTACAGGTAGGATTTGTGTATTTTTGTTAGCGGATGAATGTCCGATGAAATCATTTTGAATCTGATGGAGTTGCGAAATCGTCCCATTTGGCATTCGACTCAAGTTGGAAAACGTTCAAGTCGTGCAAATTAAAGAGAACGCTAAATTCGTTAAGCCAGATTTAGTGTCCGTTCAGATTGGTTGCACGGATAAAGAAAAAAATGTGCCGAGGCCCCAGTTAGGTCATTTCAAATCTGCTGGTGTGTCTCCGAAATGGAAACTGATCGAGTTTCACGTGACTCAAGACGCTGTTCTGCCTGTTGGTGAGTCATGCGCGTATCTTTGATGATGGAATCGTTTCAGAAATGATTCTCATTAACTTGCAACACTGTGAAGGTACTGAGATCAGAGCAGCCCATTTCGTTCCGGGACAGTATGTCGACTTACAGGCACCAACGTAGGGGGAATTACGATTTTTACGAAGACTAATTGATAACGTTGTAATTCCTCTTGTACTAAAATCTGTCCCCATGTTAGGCTTGGAAAAGGTTTCGCTGGTGTGATGAAACGATGGGGTTTCAAAGGTCTGCCCGCATCACATGGCACTTCTCTTACGCATCGATCAGCGGGTTCCACGGGTCAAAATCAGGTTCGCAAAGGATAAGATTAGACTTACGCGTTTATTCATTATTTTCAACCATCTGATCCGTTATTTTCTTTTTTTTTTTTAAAAAAAAAAAATAATAATAAAATTGTTAGAACCCAGGCAGAGTCTTCAAAGGTAAAAAGATGGCGGGCAGAATGGGTGGAAATAATTGTACGGCGATCAACGCAAGGGTCCTGAAAATAGATAATGCCCTGAATTTGATATATGTCAAAGGGCCGGTTCCAGGGCACGATGGTCAATTTGTTAGGATCAGGGATTCCGTGAATAAAAAAGGTGCCAAGTGTTTTCCACCAGATTGTATTCCACCACCTTTTCCCACCGTTGATCCACAAGTAGAAAATGTTATGCCTAGAGAATTGGTGGCTAAAACTGGTGGCATTGATCCCTTTGCTCTGAAAGAGTCATGAAGTTGTTAGGCTTTTTCTATGAAAGAAAAAAAAAGAAAAGAGAAGAAAGAAAAAAATTACTTTTTTGTTGTTCATACACTTGATAACCAAAAAAAAATGAAGTGTATTTTTTTTTTTTTTTTTTTTTTACGTACAAAAGAGAAACGATAAATTTGGCAAAGGAAAAACAATTAATTATATAATTTTGATTACAATATATAATGAAGATTCGAGAGATATTAATGTATTTAAAATGGAATTGAATCATCTTTGGTCAACCAATATAGGAGTTGATTTGACCATCGCCTTACAGATTTCTCATTTTATAGTTCCACGCTTACTTTTATATTGTGGTTGTCGTTCATAAGCATTCGGGCTGCTACTCCGATAACGTCCATCAGAACTTTTGTGTTTGTGTTCGTGTTCGTGATCATGCTCATGATCTGAATCATCAGAATCGCAGCTGGAATCCTCATCCGAAGATTCATCAAACCGTTTTGGTTTGTGGTAAATGCAGCAAACTGAAATATTAAATGTTGCGGTGGTTATTTCTATAATATTATAGTTCACTTGGAATGCGTATGGGTATCGTAAAATATTTACTTTTCGACTTTTTTTTGCCCATGCCTTCGTTGTCGACAACTCCGTTATCCCACTTGACCTTCCTGTCATTTTGCCCACCACGAAGTTTCAAGGTTCCGATCTCTTCTGAGTGAACACTGGTTTCCCCTGAAGATTCTTGACCTTCGGTCTCGGCAAGTTCTTCTGGGTGAAGCGTCATTGTTCTCGACCCATAGGTAGCTGGGGGACCTGAATTAGAAAGTACGTTCATGAAAACAACGAAAGAAGGGAAATACTTCGTATGACCTTAGGAATGAGATGTTAGATACCAGGAGGGTTCATAGTGCGTGCGTGATATCTTAGCGAATCCCCGGCCGCCATCTCAAGTTATTTAACAAGCGTAAAACGAAATGTGGATTGAAATCTAAAAAATTATTTTGTGAAATTTTAGGGGAACTGGCAACTAAAAAAACAACCGCTTTTATATCCGATTGCAGATCTGCGGTGCATGCAACTTCATGACGGAACTGTGACACAAACAACATTGCATCATTGGATCGATTTTTTTTCCCTTCGTAATTAGTGTATTCTAAGTTTACCTCGAAATGTCGGATTACAAATTCGCCTCCAAGGGAAAATTAAGTTTCAAGGGTGATAAAACTTCCAGGTAAGCGGTCCCTGATTGGAATTTGGATCGACAACCCATTCTAATTTCCATTTTACAAAGAAAGAAGAAGAAGCGCAAGGCAGAAGAGTCTCTTGAGGAGGAAGGTAGCCAAGAAGGTACAGTGCTGGTTACTTGCTTGATATCACATATCCTTTAGCACATGAGTTGATGTTAATCGATCATTTTACTTGCACAGGTTGGGTTCGTGCCGATATACAAGATGACCTTATTGGCCCCATATTTCTCATATTCAATAGCGAACCTCTCTCTTGCCTTTACTGTTCCGAGAAAGATGGCACGATCGGTGTTCGTCCCTTACATCCGAGCAAACAGCTTCTGGATTGTGAGCCAGAGGAGGTGTCTTCGGTGTTCGTAGGTGCTAAAATTGTTGGTTCAGAGACCCGCATTTCTTTGAAAACTTTCTCGGGAAAATACCTTGCCTCCGACAAGTTTGGTATCATTACGGCGGATCGAGAGGCCATCGGTCCGCAGGAAGAGTGGACTCCTGTTATAAGAAATGACGGGATTGCGCTACAGAATGCTTATGAAAAATTTTTGAGTGCTGACGAGATAGCTGATGGTGGTTTTAGCTTAAGAGCGGATGCGGAGACGGTGGGGTTTTGTGAAACTTGGATTGTAAAATGTCAAGCGAGATTCCGTAAGAAAGCAAAGAGCGATAAGAAGGAGACCAAGAGAATTGATGAACTTGAAATTGAGCAGATGTTAGTATTTGCATGAGTTTGATTTGCTCGATCATGTCGAGATAATAAGTGTCGTGCATTATTACATCTTATAGCAAGAAATACCAGACCTGGGGTGGCGGTAGAATAAAGACCACCAAAGAAGATGTGTCGGAACTAAAGAAGGCAAAGAAAGAGGGAAAAATGGCCGAAGCGTAAGCGCAATATCAACAACGTTGTTCTAATATATTTTTCTTATAACATCTCAATTTTTACATCTTTTCAAACAGGCTACTCGATCGTCGTGAAAAAGTTAAAGCTGACCGTTATTGTAAATAGGAGAATGTTGGTGATCAGGTTTTTTTTTTAATATCGAGACGTTAAGATCAACATGCGTTGCTGGATCCTTGTCATTTGGAAGCCATATAATTTATTATTCCCCGGACCGTGATCAGATTACACTAGGGCGCAGCTCCCCGAGTCATTCCGGTTACACCGTTTTTGATTCTGGCCTGAGTTATAAATTAAAATGATCGCATGACAAAATTAGAAATGATTATAAATGTCGATCGGCATCGAATTTTTTTTTAGATTCAAACTTTCGGGATTAAAAAAAAAATCACAAAGTGAGAATGTCAATAGGCACTAAAATAGCGGATATCGCACATAAAACGGTAGTTCTTACGTTAGTTGGTATCGCAGGTATATGAAAAACAATCTTATAAAAAGCCTGGTGTATCTATCTACATTATAGTGGCGCATTGCGAGTGTTATGAATTCATTTTTTTATTTATTGAATAAACGTTGTTTGATCTCAACAGAAAATGCATTGATAAATTCAAATTAAACTATTTAACACAATTTCCTCTTATGCGCCAGTATACGGTTCCATAAGAGTAGGTATTCAATTTAATCGGAGAGTTGCACAAGGTAGAGAATGGGCTACACGAAAGGAACTGGTTCGTCTTGGATTCTACTATCTCTTGCTTCTCTTCCAGTCATCAAATAGATCCCTTCCACTTGACTTGCTCCATTCTTAATTACTATGGCTGACCTCGCATACATGCACTTTTTTTTTTCACGCGAATTAAAAGGAAAAACTTACCCAAGAAAATTCTCGAACATCGGATGGCGTCTCCTCAATAGATGTAAATTCCCCCGACGACGGCAGCATTCGATCTTAGAACAACATATTTCTTAACCCCATATATGATTCACCTTTTTACACATTCGTTTCTTCAACCTTAAGACTGCAACAAGCTCAAGATGATTAGATAAAGTGGATCGTAGATTTTACAATTATTTTGCCCTAACGGCTCC
Organism: Acaulospora colombiana; assembly: GCA_910592055.1. Taxonomy (NCBI): domain Eukaryota; kingdom Fungi; phylum Glomeromycota; class Glomeromycetes; order Diversisporales; family Acaulosporaceae; genus Acaulospora; species Acaulospora colombiana. The sequence goes on along the minus strand of CAJVPT010004611.1, from coordinate 2,141 downwards.
TATTGTATTCATAAAGTCATTCATCACCGATTGCTTTGCGGTCATTTGCATATCATTCTAATCTAATGATCATTCAAAGCGAGAATTCTGTGGTTATCCTAAGATACGATAATTTACGTAATTTTAATAGAATAAATGCACTACAATATGCTCTTCTTTTCACCAGAATTTTCTAAATTCTAACTATTATAGCCAATTAAACCTCTTCTGCCAATTACCTCCCCAATGATGAAGAATCCCAAACATTCCAGAGACCGTACTCCGATTGTTTTAATATCATCGGAGCTCAATTTGTTAATGTCACTTGGTCTAATAGATTTAAGTCCTTCCCAAACCTCTGAAATTTGAGCTGCGCTGGGAGGACGGAGATTCTCCTTGACGTAAACCTCCTTCGCTATTTCCTTCAAAACTCGGGCGTTATAAACAATTGGCTTCTGAAACCCTGCCATGGAAAGTTTCGGGTCAATATTCGTTAACAAAAATAAGAACAAAGAGTTCTTCTCTCAAGTTCTTCATTCTCAAATTATGTGTTTTGTCTTGTATATATTACCGGCAATCTTGGACAAGGTGCCTTTGGCAGCATTACTAGCTTTCTCGGTAGCCTGAGATGTTAAACTACGTGCATACAAACCACGAAAAGCGGCATTCGATCCAATGGTAAGCTTTGCTGTGACTCTGGATAGGATCCGTGACGCCATTATTTATTACTTTAATAAAAGTGACAGTGATGTTTTTTTGATCTTCGAAAGAGAAGGTGAGATGAAGATCTCGGATGAGACCTATTTATATATCACGTGCTTCGATGCGACCGAAGAAAATGTCTCTAAAGACAAAATATCACGTGCAAAATTGGTGCATGTATTTAACGCGTGTTCAAATTAACTTCGTTTTAAAAAACATCAATCCCCGTTATTTAAATGCCAGGACTGAGAGATGAAGCACCTTCAGGGTGGATAAGTAAACCTCTTTAATTTAACCGAAAATTCAGAAATAATAAAATAACGAATTCTGTATGCGGTGAATAATGAAAAAAAAAAAAAAAAGGTAAAATACGCAAACTCTAAAATTAACAGTTAATTTTTGATTTTGTTCCTACAATCAAATCACGATGGTTTATATCATGACTAAAAATTTAGAGTGTATCTCTAAGTTTGATCTGTTAAACAATATTACACTCTTTAACTTGTGAAATCATTAGACCATTGGAAAGTCAATTATCTTATTAATCATTAAATTATTGAAGTTAGACTATATAAAGAAAAGAGAAAGAAAAGAAAGAATACTTCTATATAAGTGTATTACAAAAATTTCTTTTTAAAAAATAAAAAATAAAAATAAAATTCAATATCTTCTAAAAAATATACTACTATTTTTATTTACTTTGTTTCAAAAGAATATTTTAATTGAATTGTTATTATTATTTTTTTTAAATTATTTGAACAAATTTATTTATTCCTGATTTTAAGAAATTTTCTATTATTTAAGAAACTTATTTTTATTTATTATATATGAATACACCTTTTATATCTTTGTATTAACATTATACTATAAAAGAGTTTATTCAATAAAATTAATGAAAAGATTGTTGTTAAGAACTTTGTTTAATCAAGATATTAAAAAATAATTCTTTTTTAATTATATTCAATTTAATTTTTTTAGTTATTTAGAATTTAATATCTTTTTAGAACTTTCTCAAATCATAAAATATCATATAATAAAAACAAGTTGTATTAATATAATTGTAAGTTGAAAAAAAGTTTTTTAATGTTTTTTTTTTTTAATATAAATTAAGATTAATAATTTTTATATTATTTAAAGATTCTAAATTACTAATAAATCAAAAATAATATTTTTAATTATAAAATAGAAAAATATATAATAATAAAAATTAAGATATTCAATTCTATTTTAAAAATAATTTTTTTTTTTTTTTTTTAACCCGCAATCATGCCACGATGGCTTGTCTTTATTGAAAATTAAAGTAAATCTATAATATTTTACAGACTTTCACAACGTGACTAACTTGTCTTCATACAAAAGTACTCTAAGTCAGATTTTGGGGATAATATTACACTCCCCCAATAGATTGGTAATAACCTCTATCTACCAGGATCATTGCCAACAGTTTGTCACTGTTGATT
>CAJVPT010004610.1:0-13209 GCA_910592055.1 Acaulospora colombiana | reverse complement strand
TATTAAAGTCAAAGATTAGCACAGCGGCTAGAAAACATTTTGATTTTGCTATTTATTATTCAATGATTTGAAAAAAAAGCAAAAAAACAAAGTAAATAATATTTTAATATTTTTAAAAATTGTTTCGTATTAGGGTAAAATCCAACAACAAAGTAATGATAATATAATAATAATAATAATAATAATAATAATAATTATATAAAAATAATTCGATTACAAAATTATCCAAAAAATTCTTTGTAATATAATATAATTTAATAAGATAACTTCCAAAAATATTTATTTATTTTCAACAATTTATTAATCAATCCTAGATAGTAATAATGTAAATAAATTTATTTTTTATAAATAAAGTTTAGTTAAAAAAAGTAAAAAAAGTTTTTTTTCAATAGTTTTTATTCATTTATCAATTTATTTATTTTATTATTTTATTTCGTGATTTATTATTCGGATAAATAGATTATTAATCTTTTTATTAATTATATGTTTGTATATTTTAATTTATTTTAATATAACTTACTTATATATAAATATTAACAAAGTTAATATAAAAATAAACATAAAAAATATATATATAAAGATAATACTTATAAACTCTTTTCGCTGATACTTTAACCACACACAAAAAAGATGTTCACAAGAAGTTTTTACACTTCCTTGCTAATAAAGTCTTAATACTTTCCTTAAAACAATTTGAAATATGACTTCAAGAGTCACTTCTACCCTTTCTCTATTGTTTACAAACCTCTTCACTCAAAAACTTGACTTCTAATAACCAAGAAAAATCAAATAGTACTTTTATACCAATGGCAAGAAAGTTTCCAAAAGAAAAAGAACTGATTATAAAGTATCTGAAGGTCTTTCTAACCTTTGAAGTAAGAGATTTATAGAGATTTTATGCAATAAAAATGCTTATTTTCTTCCTTTTTAACTGTCTTGGTCCTTTTAGAGCTCCCATGTTTATGGTTTTCTGAAGAATTTTGCCTATCTTAGTTTGATCCTGAATTTTAGGTAATATAAATCCTCACCAAAGATGATTGGTTGACATAAAACATATCAGTTTTTGGAATGTAAACAAGCTCCTATTAATCTACTCATGTGTCTCGATATATCATTAGTGATGTAGGAAAGAAAGTTTCAAAAAAAGTGTTTCTTTCAATCATATATATTCAATCTCTAGAAAACAATTATAATATCGAAAGGCGAGTGATAGGTAGAAATAGAAGATCCAACTCCCATTTCTTATTAAGTTTCTCAAGTGGTAAAAAGACTTTCTTGAATAAAAGCTGAGGTCTCCAAGCTTTTATCCCCGTCAGGCAAAGTTCTTGAAAAGATTTCTTTATCCCAGTTAGGTAAACTCTTCTATAATATAGTACTGGCCTCACTAACAATAAACAAATATATATATCAGCAGAAGAATAAGTTCCTCAAATGTTCTTCTTGAAGTCACTTTCAGGAATAACTAAGTTTCTCAAACATCATAAAACTTAGAGAATATTTTAATTAGACAAACCCCTTTTGGGAGTAAACTGTGAAAAGAGTAAGAACCTTTTGAAAGGCTTTAAATTTTATTTCCCCTTTCTCTTTCTCCAGTATCTACTTTAATAATTTGTCATTTTTTGGGATAACCTATAGTAACAAACTGTTGGCAATAATCCTGGTTGACTTAGAGGCACTATTGTCAAGCTACTAGGAAAGTGAAATATTATTTCCTAAATCTGACTTAGAGTACCTAGTTTAAACTTAGTTTTGTTTAGTCTGAACTAGCTTAGTAAACTCCTCATATTTTTTAAGTAGTGTAGTTCTTTAACTAATAATGTATAATGATAAGTTGATCGCTTTGTAAAAGTCTGCAAAATATTTAGGTATTTCTCAATATCTCAATAAAAATATATCATTATAGCATAATTATGGATTAAAAAAAAAATAAAATAAAAACAATACTTATAAAAATAAAGTTTTTAAAAAAATTAATAAATAGTTTGTTAACTAAATAAAACTTAAATAAATATTAATAAAAAATTAAAATCTAAAATTTTTTTTAATAAAAATCAAATTTAAATTAATATTAATATTAAAATAAAAGAAATTCTTTTAAAATTATTAATTAATTATTTTTTCTATAAAAAACTTAAAATTTCAAATAAATTTAATATATATTTCAATAAAATAAATAAAATTAAATATATTATATAATTATTTGGAAAAAAATTTAAAATTTTTTAAAAAATATATATTTATTTAATATTTTATTATCCATATGTCTATAGTTCAGTGATAATACTCTCGGATTATAATTATAAGGTTCTAAATTCTTTTTCTTTTTTTTTTTTTTGATTGATGCAGCCGTATTTTATTATTTTCTCTAAATTACATATATAGAAAATAATTGAGACTATAATATAGAGATGTATATTTAGTAATAGTAAAATCTGATAAGCTATTTGTTACCTCGTGACCTATTGTTCTTTTTACAGGGAAAAAAAACTAACATGTCGAGACTGTGTTAGTTGTTATATAAAAAGATAAGAGAGTATAAATGTTTATTAGATATTTTATATATTTATTTATATAACTAGTTATTATTCTTGTTAGGTCTAGAAAGGATTGTTGTATTGTGACTGAGTTTGCTTGTTTTTTGTACTTCACTATTTTGTTCTTCACCTATTTGTTCCATACCTGATACTTTTGATTCTTTTTTGATTATGTATTTCTTTGCACCTTAGCTTTCATATGTCATATAAAAGTTCTTTTTATTTCTTCATCATATTTGCTATGATCTTGGGTTTGACTTTCTTATCTATCAAGATTGTTTCAAGTATTTCTAATATTTCTTTCAGAACTGCCCCTTTTATGAGAAGTCTGAGCTTCCTTGGATTGTTTAGCTAGAACCATCTGTATATCAAGTTCTTGAAGATTTTCTTATATTTCTTTTTGACCTGTAAGGAAACATTTTTAATTAGAATCCTATGGAAGTTTTTCTTTAGAGTTTCTGTATTGTTGCTACATAAGAAAAGGTATGTTATATCTTCAAATATCTCATATTTTGTGTATTTGTTATCTTTATAATTAAAAGAAGTCTGTTATGTAATTTATGCTGGGTCAGGAGCTCTTCATACTAAAGATTGAATTCAAACTTTCAAATATATAATTCTATCCTGATATATTGTGTATGTTTATTTTAGATGGGTATATATTGTTGAATGTATGCTACCAGTATATGTCTCTGAAAGTCTTGTCTATAAAGCTATTTTATATTCTATTTATCAATCTTCACTTGGTCAGTCTAATGGCCTTGTTGACTTGTTTTATTAGGTTCTTTTCTGGAATGTTTATTGTTGCTGTATCCCAGATTATCTCTACTAGGGAGAATCCTGATGTTGTCTCTTTATATTTTTGATCTTCTAATTAGGTTTTATATAATGTAAAATGGAATTGATTCTGGCAAGCCTGTCCATCTCTTCATTAAAAAAAATACTGGTGTATGCCTTTACTTTATATAATATTATAAGTAGGTCCTAATATTGTCTGATGTAATTGAAAGTATTGATTATTGCTCAGTTGGATTTCTTTACTTTATAGATCTTATATAATCTATGATTTCTGTCAGATTAATTATTGTAGTTTAACTGTTGTGTATAAGTGAACTTGTTAAAAATGCTTATCACTGTTACTATGATCATCATTTTTGTCCTGGTTGAGAATGCATATAGTTGGATCTATCCCTGGAAGGAGTGTTTTTTTTTCCTGTTGCATCTTTAATAATCTAATTAAAACCCATATGTAATTTATTTCTATAACTTGATACTGATCTATCTATATAGATTATAGCCAGTCTATAATTCCTTATTTGTCTTTGTGTCATAGTTAAGATATCCAGTTCTATTTTATTGACGTTAAAAATCTTGCTGAGATTAATTACTCCCAGTTGTTATTATTGATGTTAAATTATATGTAAGGTTCCTCTGTCTATAGAAGTTTAATAAGATTCTTTAGTTCTTTGATGATGAACTTTGGAGTGATTCTGCAATGAAATATAGTTGTGATTTTGTTCTTGTTTTCCTTGATTGAGATACTTGATTTCTCTATTGGAATTTGGATTGTGCATTGCTTTTTGATTGCAAATATGCATGGTCCTTATAGTATATCATGCCCTTTATTTAGATTGTATTCTTTACATCTTTCTAGCAATAATTGTTTTCTTATTCTAGTATAGTGTATATAAACTACTGTATTAGGGCTGTTATTGTATTTTTTCCTACCTATGACTACTTTATTTTGTTTGAGTATAGTCTTTCAGTATGATCTGTAGGTGTTGGTCTTTATTAATAGTCTGCTTTGACCAAATATACAATAGTTGCAGGTCTCATCTTCCATTCTATCCTGTACTCTAGCTATACTAGTGAGCCTTGCTAAAAGGTTCTCATACCATTTTGGACTGCCTATTTTTCTTGCTCTTTTTATGGCACCCAGTTAAAGATGGGTCCCTAAAGGAGAAGGCAGAAACAAAAGTCAAATGTCACTCACTAGGAAACATTAAAATTTTTAAATTAATAACTATAAAAAACTACTCACAATTGTTCTCCATTATCCAAATCATTGATTTATAGTATTTTTTGACTTTTGTCCCTATTAAAGTAAAGAGCTATGAATTTTGTTTTTCAAAAAGGGACATAAGTAATCTGTGAAATTTTTATATACTAAATACTTTAGGAATCCATTATTACATCTAGTTCCCTCTAATGTAGTATCCTTGTGCCAGTGGAATTAATTATCTGCTCAATAAACATTAAGTTATGTCTTTATAATAATGTGTCTGTATTGATTGTACATAGGTTTTGGAATTATCTCTTTGATTGTAACATCTATCTTCTTTATTCTTTATAGGATTATGAATCTGGGGTTAGGTGGAACTAAAAGTTATATTTCCTCAAGATCTATAGGATGTTATGATCTAAGTTCTATCCTACTTTAAGAAAGGGCTGGGTGAGATATATTATTATGATATTTGTTAATCAGAATAGATTTTGTAAATTTTGAAGTCCCATTCTGGATATTTGTCCTAGTATGTACTCATTTTTCATTCTTTCTATCCAGTTTCTTGCATATAGTTACATTTGTCTATCCCAGATATGATTTATGTTATGTTCTGTATAAATTATAGGAGAATATTGGGAAAGGTTTTGGTAAGACCATGCTTGTGTTTGTATCTTGTTACAATCTTTCCTATCAGGAAGTTGCATATGCTTTTGAACAGTGTTATGTCATTCAATAGGTATTCTATATTCAGCATAAGTATGTAATTTATGATATACCTTATCTGTTTGTCTGTTGTTGCTTTCCAACCTATTAGCTTACATGTTTTCTTTACTTTCTCAGTAATAAGTTGCTTTTGATAATCTTTCTTTTCTAAACTATTTAACCACACTCCTAGCATTCTTATTGGTGTGCCTGGTCTGCTACCTTTGATGGTTTCCCCTTTGAGAGTAAAACTATAATCGAAGTCTTCTGATTGTCTGTTGATAATGATCAGTTGAGATTTTAATGGATTGATATTGATGTCATTAATGTTATAGAATTTGGTGGCTATATCTAAAATTGTTTGCATTTCTTCTAGATTGTCTGCCAGCCATGTCATGTTATCTATGTATGCACTGGCTTTAATATTCAGATGGTATTCTTTGTATGACAAGTTAATTTCCTCTTTGAACTTGGTTGAGTATCTGTATCCTACTCTTAATAATTCGATTTCTACCAGGAGGGAATTATAGAATATACATTATAGGAGAGGAGAAATAGTATCTCCTGGTCAATGCTATCTAGTACTTTATAACATAAGCTTAGACCATGTGTAGTTATGACTTTGTTCTCTCTCTCCTTTGAAGTACTTGTATAATGTTTATTGCCTTTTGTGGTATCTTTATATGTTTTGTGGCCTGTTTAGCATCTTTGTATTGATTGAATCATATGCTTTTGCCATATATTGGCTCAGGATCTAGAGTTTCTTCTTCTCACTACGTGCTTGTTCTATGTAAAGATTAATTATATGAATAGGCACTTGTGTAATGCTACCAGGGAGTGCTGCCCAGTTGAGTTTACTAAAGATATTATGTTCTTTGCAAATATATGAAAGGCAGTCATTGATAATTTTTGTAAAAATCTTCTTTTCTACAATTAACAGTGTGATAGATTTAGTAATGCCAATATTATTATTCCAATCTATAGGTTTTGGTATAGGATATATATATCTTGTGCTCTATTTTATTAGTGTCTCATCTTGTGATAAAATTCTGTTGGACAGGTTTGTCAACTGAGTTAATACATTCAGTTTAAGGTGTTTGTAAGCCAAGTATAATATGTTATTTGGGCCTAGTATTGACTTGGAACTTCGATTCTTTATTACATTTTTCAGCTTTTATGTAGTGACCTGTTCTGTTAGTTTGTCATATCAGCTGTCAGTAATCTCCTTTTTTAGTATGTACTGTCTTGTCCACCTGGAAAAGTTAACTATTGGCATAGTTTTCTTATAATAAGTCCATGTTACAAAATATTCTAAGGCTTTCTTTTTTATTTCTTCTAAATCCATGATTATTTTTATGTGTTCACCTGCTTTCATAATGAGTTTGTCTATTACTATAGATTTATTGAATCTTTTTAAGATACTATTTATATCATTTTTTTGTTGTTCTGCAATCAAAGTTGTTTTTTTTCTATGTGTTACTGTATCTCCTTGTTCTATTTGAATCTGGTTATTAATTGAACTACTATTTTATATTGTATTATATATTCTCTACAAACTTATATGAATATTCACTTGCTATTTCTCTAATTCTGATGTTAGTTTTGGAAAATCCTCTTGGATTTTGGGAAGTTGTTTTCTAATTAGTTGCCTAGTTTGCTTATTTGGTGTATCTATATATTTCTGCAACATTTTCGATAAACTCTAAATGTTGATAATCTTTTTATAAATTATTAGAAATTTCTTTGTATTTTTATATATTTTCTGAGACCCATGACCTTAATTTATAATTTTATTAATCAAAACTATTATGTTATTACAAATGAGTAGTTAAATATATATGTTATAGTAAATTTTATTTATATGAATAGCTATATATATTTGAACTAATACTATATACAACCACTACCAGCACAACTTCTAAGCTAGAAGACCATGTGATTCTATCTTAATTATTTCTAGAACAATTTTTTTATTAAAAGTATTCTAGTTATTAGGCCATCAAGTTCAATATCCTAGATCCTAGTTTTTGATTCTTCAGAGTGATCCACAGATTTCTCCTTCTATCAAAGCCTCTTAATAATCAAGTTTGTAAAAGCTGGCACAGTTACATGTATGAGAACTGGGACTAGCTTATAATAAAAGAATTCTTTCTTGTACACAAGTTTATATTAAGCCATTTGTGTCCCTGAATGAGTTGTATTTATTTTTTGATCCTGAGAGACATACTATCAGTTTGAGGATCTACTCTTCTTGCTATAAATTCTGGTAACGTGGTTATATCAATGATTATCCTATTCAATTCAAATTACAACTTAATTACAATCGTAATATAAACTGGATTCTATATTTAGAAACATTGATTAGTTTACAATTATGCTAATGGATAGATTCAATTTCTTGTGACTGTCTTGTATTTGAGTAGAACTTGAATCTGAATTTTGTGATCTGATCTATAGAGTATTAACTACTGCATTATCAACTTATAGGTCAGTCCAAAATTCAATACTACATAAGAAAATAATTAAATTGCATAAAAATAGGACTTTCCAATCTCCTTATTAATTATCAAATTAAAATAAAGAAAGCTTCTAATCAAGTTATTTGATTTATATCTAATCTATTCTTAAACTATATAGAAAAAATAAACTTTAAGATTTCACTTATAGGATCATTATAATTGTCAAATAATATAGAATTCTAGTAAAATCTAATACAAAAATATATTCTAATATTAATCCTAATTTGGATATTCCAATTTAGTATAAAATATAATATGAATAATCAGGGACTAGATAAAGTAGGTTGTTTTGATATTATAAATAGTAAAAAAGAAATTTTATCAATAATTCTAAAATGATTTTTTGAGGTTAAGTGAACAGAATGATTAGAATCTCAACTTAATCAGCTATATTTTCTACTAATTTCATATTTGTTCTTCTTATTGTGATATAATAAAAACTTGAACTGGATTATGTTAGGTGATTTAACTAGTAATAAAATTCTTCTTCTATAGATTTTCTTATATATGTATACTTTCTTATGTGATATTTAAAATAAATATATTGTTAGATATAAAAGGTAAAAAGATAATTTTTTTTTTGATACTAGCTTATTCTTATATCAATTTATATGCTTTATTAAAATCAAGATATATCTTAGAGACAATTGGAATAAGTAATCATACATTATTGTTTATAGATTTACAGATCACTAATAGTATAAAGGTATCTATTTATATCTCACTCAATCAAGATGAGATAACTATATGACTGTCTAGTGTAGAATTGTCTTTCGAATCCAACTAAGCTATAGGAATAGAAAAGTTCAAGTATTTACTAGACTCTAGCTATATACCTAAAATCAGAAACAGTACTTTCTAGAGTATGACCTTTCAGATAACTTGTTACTATTCTTATAAGGGAGACTAATATGTCAAAAACTCATTTAAGATGCTCAGCACTACTAGTATTAGAGGTCTCTTATATGAAAAGATCTTGTTAATACTAAAAAGAAAAAAATTTTTTTTTCTTTTCTAGAGGCTTGTCCTATATCATGACCTATCTTGTTACTTGATAGGGACCCAATCTTGTGTAAAGAATGTTGTATTCTCAGTTGCTTGCCTTTGTTTGAGAACTGTCTTATATCTTCAATATCATACCATCAAAAAATCTACAAGTATTTTTATAGCACCAATAGAAATATATCATTTGAAGCAGATGTTAGCCTTCTAATCAGAAAAGATTTGAAAAAGAAAATAGTATCAATAGAGAAGGAAAAAAATTATATAATAGCAACCAACTTCCTCATAAAAAAAATAGTTGGTTATTATACAGATTTATATTCCTTCTAACAAACACTAATGCAAAAAGGTATAAAAAAAGTTAATCAATCTTATTAAAAAAAAAATAGAGACAAAGGTTTCACATAATAGTGATAGATAATTTCAATGTTATTAATAAACTATCAGAAGATAGAACAATATTCTTCAAGATTAAGTCAAATCTTCTAGAAATCTTGAAATTTTATTGTTCAACTTTCTAAATAAATGGAACTTCGTAGATACCCAGGCAGTATAGGAAAACAAAAATAAAAATTCCAATATGATAGGATGTTACAAGCTGTATTAGAATTGATTATAGTTGAATATTAGATGACCTAATAAGATATTTGTTACTGTAATTTAATAATTAAGAAATACAAGAAGTCATAGAAAGTAATTATATTATATTAATAATTACTCTTCAAGAAGAAGAAAATTACTTTATAAGAAGTTCAACTATTAAATCAAAAACATAAAACAAAAAAGAATTGATATTAAAAGGATCTTAATCAAAATATTGCAAGCTTATCAAGAAAACTTGGACCATAAATTCAAGACAAAGCTAGAATCTCTTTTTCCAGAAAAATCTAAAGTAGATAAAGAAGAAAAACTCACAAACAAGATTTGAAAGTTTTAAAGAACAGATATGTAAAACAGCTTTTAACAAGCTTGAAATGAAAAAGGCTACATCACATAAAGAAAAAAATAATAGATACAATCTTGAATTCATTAAATATAGAAAAGTCTTGCAACTGAAGAAACTTCTTAAGAAAGAAAAAACCTTGAAAAAAATAAAAAAGTTACAAAACCTTTGCAAAGCAATTGAGAAACATAATGTCAATTACAATCCATATTATCAGATCAAAAATTATTGTGTACAATATGACAACTTTAATATATTCTGGGTATTATTAAAAAAAGATATCCAAAATGCAATAGAAGAACTAAAGTCCATTAGTCAAAGACTTGAAGTCAAAAAAACAAAAAATAGCATTAAAGCCACATTTGAATAAAGATACAATAATCTAAAAAACAATCAGAGAAGAATGTTAAGCTTTTTAATCAATAAAGAAAGGAGTAAAATTATACTTGACAGAATTAAAATTAGGCAAGGTAATATTGGATATATAATAATAAAAAAGCATGAAATTAAAAAAAGATAAAATAATATTACTTATAAGCCTTCAAGAAAAGAGAAATCAATTTTGACAACTTGATAGAAGATTAGAAAGAGAAGTACAATCCCAGGAACTATATTCAAGATAGCAGATATAAGAATTTTCTCAAATAAATCTTATAAAAAGAACTATATGAAATACTTAAGATACTTTCCAATAATAAAACCTGACAAATCTCTAATTAACTATGAGACGTTAAAAAGATTAAATTAGGATAGAAAAGAATCCTGAGAAAAATACTTAACAAATTCTTGAAATGGAAAGTTAATCCTATATTTTTAAGACAAAGTCTTATATATTCCATAGCCAAGTCAAAGCTTTGGGAATATAAACTTTTAAATACAAGACCTATCATATTACTAGAGATTATTAAAAAGTGGTTCATCAAAGTTTCGACCAACAAAATAGAAAATATTTATAAGATCAATAATATTCTCAGAGAAATTAACTACATAGGATTACCAGAAGAAAGTATAGCAGAACTAATCTAAATTCTTAATAATATCTGCAAAAATATGAGAAAAAATAAAAAAGAGTTATAGATATTTTTTCAAGACATAGCCAAAACTTATTATACTATTAGTCTAGACATACTAGTAAAAGTGATAGAAAGAATCAAGGTACCTAAAGATTTTATCAAGATCATGATATGCCTTTTCAAAAACAAAGAATTCAAAGTCATATTTAGAGGTAATCTTATCAATTCTATAAAAGCAGAAGATAAAATTAACTAAAGAGAGACCATCTCACTATTAATGTAGAGAATCTTCCACAACACTTTATTACACAAAATCCAAAATAACATAAATAGAAGATATAAAATATTAGTTACTTGGAATCTGGACTTTAATGGTCACAAGATTGAAAAGTTAAAATCAAAACATGTCACAATAGCCTTTATTGATGATATAATATAGATAGCAAAACCCAGAAAAACATAAAAAAGATTTTGAAAACAGCAAGAATCTTCTATAGAGCTAATAACTTTTAAGATAATAGTAATAAATTAATTTTAGTTACTATTAACAATCCTAACTATTATTTAGAAGAAATCCAAGTAGATATTAAAAAAGAAGTAGTTAAAGAGCTTGACAAAGCAGATCAAGCAAGATTTCTAGGAATATGGATAGGCAATCAAAAGACTTCAATTGAACTAAAGAAAAAAATACTTAAAGTAATTCATGTAATTGCTAAAGCTCTTAAAAATAAAAAGATAATGGATAAGCATGCCCTCTATATGTTAAATAAGGTAGTAATATCAAGAATAGAATTTAGAATTCAGTATAGCATATTGTCCTGAAAAATATGAAACATGTTAATAGCAGCATACAAAAAACTCTCCAAACACAAAAGTTTATCATGCAGATTTACTTTCAATAGTATAATATATCACACAAAGATTTATAATTTAAAGAACAATTAGATACTACAAAAAGAAAGTCAGATAACATATCAGGAAATTTTCAAAAAATTTTCTGAAAACTTTAAAAATTTTTGAAAATTTGTAAAACAAAAATAATTTCATTAATTTTAATAATAAAAAACTTTGAAGATTTTTTATTTCAAAAAATTTCAGAAATATTCAAAGTAATAATATGTATATTAAAATAAAATTGAACAATAAAATATTGATTAATTTAGCCAATCAAAAATTTAATTTATAAGTTGTCATAATTTTATCAATATTATTTCAATATTATTTCATTTTCAAAGTTATTAAGTAATTTTTGAAAGGTGACAAAGAGTAGCATGTGATCATAATATAATATAACTTCTTGGGATTTGTATTATATAAGATCTCTAAAGTCCTTTTTTTTTATTAATGTCAAATAAAAAAAAAGAAACACATAACATGTTTCAACAAATGATTTCAGGTTCAAGTTCTGGTGAAAAGAGTACTTTGAAGTTCTCCAAAAAACTCAAGAGTACTCCCAGTACCCAGGTCAAAGATCAACACTGCAAGCTGAAACAGAAACAAAGTTATCCCAGAAGCAATTAAGATTCCTCAGTTATATTCTAGAATCTTTGCTTACTAGAAGATTACCCGAAGAATCTTTAGATATATTAAAAAAGATGTAACTATTTAAATAAATATTAATTTGTATATTTAGTTTCTAATATAGTAATCGAGAGGCTTTTGGAGTTCCATTAAAGTCTTTATAAAAAATTGATTAGTTATTAGAATGTCAAAAAGCTGTCGAGGATAAGGTTATCCATCTAGAAAATGAAATTCACACGAGTCAACATTTAATCACTGAACAGGATTTTATTTAGGTAAGGTAAATTTTTTAATCTTCAAAGACTTCATTCAATAATATTTTAAATTCTATAATAGCGTGCAGTTAAGAGTATCGTGAAAGAAATCTTTTTTAAAAAAATATATATGAATTCTGAAGATTTTCAGCAGTATACAGAGGAATATTTTTAGCAAGAATATTCAGAGTTCTTCGAAGGCCTCACAAGAAAATGTTGGAAAATGTATTATGAAAAACATATTCATCAAGCAGTAATTATTGCAGTTATTTATAATATAAATAAATTTATTAATAATATTATTTATTTAATAGCTTGTGCGATAACACAGATCGCTTTGAGAGACCCTGACTTCAAAAATCTGGGATGCCATGTTTTTAGTTTTCAGCAAAAACTCCCTGGATACAATCAATATAAATGCAACTGCTATCAAAATTATGGCTTGGAAAAATTCACAAAAAACCCTGGAGTGCTTCAAAAATCTTCATATCTGTCCTAGTGGGAAAAACCAAAGTGTGATGACACTTATTTTCGAAAAAGTCTAGCCAAAAGAGAATGCCTCCAAGGAACATATTGCATTTGCTATCACAATATGCCAAATGATTCTAAATCCACGTAATGAAAATACTTTAATTAATAAAGCATTAATTAAAAGCAAAATAAAAAAAAATAAGGTAAGTTTTAAAATTCTTTGAAGTATTATAGAGTTATTTGTT
>CAJVPT010004609.1:0-13210 GCA_910592055.1 Acaulospora colombiana | reverse complement strand
GTTGGAGGTTTTCCCAGTTTCTTGTTCCTCTTCTTGGATTTTATCTTGGGGATATGATGGCTTGCTACTATAAGAAGAACTTGTTTGAATCTGTTCTATTTGTTTTCTATATTTTCTTGTTTTGATCCATCCTCAGTTTCTATATAGTCTTTAATTGTACTCTTGAATTTTTCCTACTGTTTGATGTTTGTTTTGTACCAGTTGTATCATGGATTGCTTCTGTGGATCTTCTGATGACTGTTGCTATTGAGTTGCCATGTGTCCACTCTGGTGATCATGATTTCGTGGTCACACTTGTATAGGGTGTCTGGGTGGTCTATTATATGTGAGCTTCTAGTTTACTAGGTTTCTTGTGGTTGGTACCATATTTGAAAGATTCTGCTATAAGTTTCTTTACTGTTGCTTCATGTGAATTTCTTCTGTGTTGGGTTGTGCATTCTGAATATGTCTATAAAGTTCTTGGTTATTAACCATTCCAGCAACTTTGACTCCGGTTGACAGCTATTTGGTTGTCTATAAGGACTCCATTTGTCATGGCTGAGTTGGGGATGGCATTGAAGTTTCCGCCTATTATGATATGTGCATTCATCCTCTCTGCTTGTGTTATCCATTTCTATATTGTGTTCTCTGTCTCTGTCTTGTTTCTATTGTTGCTACTTCTTGGTGTAAGGTATACTTCTATAATCCTAAGTCTGTGGTTTTTGGGAATGCCATATCTATCGCTATGGTCCTTCTCTTGATCTCTTATTTTCTGAATATCCTGGCTATGATATCCTTGTGTATAGCTATGCTAACTCCATATCCTATCTTTTGGTATTCATCAATTGATGTGATCAACTGATACTTGTTATGTTTCCAGTGTTTAATCTGCTGTTCATTTCCATTGATTTCTATTGTGATGATGATCTCCCAGTCTTTCTCTGTACAGTATTCTAGTCAGAAGTTCTATTTGTTGTCTTCTATCATGCCTCTAATGTTGTGTATTGCGATTGTCCATAAGGCATGATTGATAGTATTGTTCTTTTCTTTATGTCCTTGACTTTGTCCTGTGGTATATTGTTTGCAATGAGGTGGTCTTGTGATTGATATTCGTTCGGGTGGTGTTGAGATTTTTTGTTTGCTACTTTTTCCTTTTTGGGGTTTTATTATGTTATTCTTCATTATATTAATATATTGAATTGCATCCCTCTGGGACTATCTGTTGTGATAATTTGACAAGGTTGATCACCTCTTTTATTGTTGCGCTCATTCTGTTCAGTTGTTGTTGGTATGCTTCTTGGAATTTCTTTATGTCTTGGATACTATTACTAGGATCTCTTGGTTGCTTCTCACTGTAAGTATTTGTGTCCTCTTCCAGATCCTTCATGAGTTTATTGATGCTTTCAAGGCACCTGTTTGCATTTTCCTGTTCTAGGGCATCCACTTTTTCTGCCAGGTCTTTCAAGTTATTCTTCATTTCTTTTATTTCCTTTTGGACTGATAACAGTATGTTCAAGATATCATTGTAACCTTGTCTGTCCTCCAGTCTTTGGCCACATTTCAGGATGTTTGCATAGCTCCTTGAGTTATCTCTAGTTTGGGATGCCTTTGTGTACCTTGGTTGAGAGTTCTTCTACTGCCTTGGTGCGTGATGATCCTGGGATTGATCAATCTGTTTATGTATTGTCTCGATAGAAGTATCTCTGGTTTGTCAAAGCACAAGTACATGTTGTGTTCCAGTGAGTCACAAATGCGACATAGGGAGGCTCTCATTGGACCCATTGGGTTTGCGTTTCTTTTATTAGGGGGGCTGATGATCTAGCTGCCTGGAGATCTTCTCTGGACTGGAAGGTGAAGACAGTGAACCTTTTAACCTGATTGTTGTTTTCTCAAGGTATGTATACCGATTTTGCTCTTGTGCTTGTGGTTCACTGTCAAGTCAGATGCTGTTGTGTTGGGCGGTAGTTAAGTAAGAGTAGTGCTATAGCACTCTCTTTCTTCTTTGATTTCGTGAGTTTTGTAGAATGGAAATATCCTGCATAAATAGTATCCTTGGGTAAGTGACCATTCCTGTCTGATCACTTTATAGTCAGAGGTGTTGAAAAAATGATGTTTACCGTCTGGAATAGTTCAACTTTCTATAGAGTAATGTAGTTGATGTTTATTTATTTATTGAAGAATTCTGCTAGATTCGTTTTGATAAAGTGTAGGGGGATGTCCCATACTCTGATTGTGCGGGAGTTGTTCTCTTGGGATTCAAGAGGGGCGATCTTCCTGAATTTGATGTTTTTATTCTCTGTGAGTTTTGTTTCACATACCATATGTGCTTCCTCTTGATTGCCGAAAATAGTAGTGATCTGTGGTTTTCCGATTGGATATTGATACCTCACATATTTCAGGAAGGGGAGGTGTACCATTTTTTGTCTGATAAATTTCATTTTTTCCCAGGCTGTTTGTCCAGGAACTTGGTCTGGATCGATGAAGGCTTTTTCTGACCTAAGGATCTCTTAATATTCTTGATGTTTATGAGAGGTAGTGGAGGTTCCCTATTCATTTTTCTGGCTTTCATAGTTGTATCCAGTCTGTTTGGTGATGTTTGGGCTGCTCTCTTTATCTGTAGTGTCTAGGGTTGCTTCGTTCTCGATGATGTTTACTGTGTCCGGTGAAAGGGCTCTGCTGATTCTGAGGCTGGTTTCATTTTCCTTCTCTGTTTCTTGCCTGTTTGGTTTAATGTCTATTCTGTTTGCTTGGTTTCTGTCTTCCTTCTCTTTCCTCTTGTCTGATGGTTTCTTCTGGTTAGCCGTTTTGGTTCCTAGTGGTGTGTGTCTGAATTGCGAGAAGGAAGTTGTTGCTTTGATTCTTCAGGATTTTTTCATTGTTCCTGCTGATCCTGTTAATGTTGTATTCTGGTATAGTCTACCGTGCAAGGCTTCTTTCTTCCTTATAAAAGCTACCTTGGGCCAGTTGCTACTTGATAGCAAAGATAGAGTTCGTTTTTATATTTTTGCCAAAAAAGAAAAATTTTTCAGTTTTTGAAATTTTTGGGAAAGAGTTTTTTTTTTATTAATATTGAAATCATATTGACAAAATTATAATAACTTATAAATTAAATTTTTGATTGACTAAAATTAATCAGTATTTTATTGGTCAATTTTACATATTTTGAAGTTCTTTGAAGTTTTTTATAATGAATTATAAATGTCAATTTTGGCAACATATATTTTCAAGACATTTCTCTTTTACAAGGCATGTAAGCAAATGTATATTGACTGTAGATACTAGTAATGAATCTAATGATGATTTAAATGAATCAAAACTTCCAACTATTTTAGAAACTTTTGAAAATATACAGAATATTTCGAAGGTATTCAATAATATTTATTTGCTTATTTAATGTTTATTTATTAATTTATGTTTAATTGTTTTAGAGTCTTCCAAAGTATAGTTGCTTTCAAAAGTTTGAGTCCACTTATTATGTTTTTATTATAAATTTCAACTTTAATAATTTTTAAATCCTTAAATTTTTTTTTACAGGCTTATGCCTAATTTTTATTAAGTTTCAAATTTCATTTATACAAGTTGCGCAATGCGCATGTACAGGGGTGTATATTCAGGGGTAAATAAAGAATTCGATAAGCTAAAGCTACTTCGAGACTTATTGCCCTCTTTTTCCAAAGAAGTCCACATCTTATTGAATATGCGAGTGTTATTAAAATTAAAAAGAAAAATGAAAAAAAAGAACCGGTCATGTGCTGTTGTAACAAGATAGCTGTGGTGTTTCTCAGCATATGTCGGTCCTGTTTTGAATTCCCCTTTTGATGAAGGACTGGGGAAGCTTCTTCTGAGTCTTTACGGAAATAAGGTAGGCATGAGAAGGAAGACTTTACAGTTTTAAGGCTTGTGGGGAGTGAGTAACCAAGAAGGCTCAAGTGCTATATTGGTGTCTGCATAAATGACTTGAGAGTTTCCCAGTATATTTTCAATTAAACTCATTCCTATCTGAATATGGGTATACTTATCCATCTGTGCAATGTATTTCAGATTTAATTCCTTCTATAAGAACTGCACCTAGCCTCGCGGTTGACGTACCCTGCTGGTGGCCGTTGGTATTAGCGATCATCAAGGATCTTCCAGATTATCCGACTGGCTCGCATGTTACTGCTGACATTTTTGACCTCGAGTTTCGATTGGTGTGGCGGTGTTAACCTTCCAGTCTTCCAGCTTGAAATTTTTTGAAGATAGGATGAAAACTTCTTGGTGTACTATGCGCACTAGCTTTACCACTGAGTATTCCTGATCCTCTTCTTCACTTTTTCTGGTTGGACTTTTCCGAGCAGTAGAAGCAGGAACCTACCTGACATGAATCAAGAGTAGATGGCTTTGATTTTTAAAAGGAAACAATCAAGCATCTTGTGACCTTTGCCGTAGTCGGACAGTCTCTTTCTTGTATCCAATGATGTAGCGGAAGCTTGTCTTGTATCCACCCGCATGGGACAGTGTAGCTTATAATGGATCCCAGGTTTTTATGGAGCTGAGAAAATGCATTCCAACATGTGAGGTGGTCAATAGGAGCTTGTTTACAATTTTGTTCAATGTGTTTCACGTCAACCAATTAGAGTCAATGAGATCTGTGCTACCCGAAATTTCAGGGT
Organism: Acaulospora colombiana; assembly: GCA_910592055.1. Classification (NCBI taxonomy): domain Eukaryota; kingdom Fungi; phylum Glomeromycota; class Glomeromycetes; order Diversisporales; family Acaulosporaceae; genus Acaulospora; species Acaulospora colombiana. Next base: position 8,579 of record CAJVPT010004609.1, on the reverse strand, counting down.
CAAGCTGGGGTAGGCAAAATCCCCCAGAAAGTCGTGAAAAAGATAGCTCTAAGAGGTCACAACACTAGGAAAAGTGTAAAAAATTGAGTTTTTTGACTAGTTTTTAACCTCTGTTATCTCTACTATAACTTAAGAGGTGGAGAGTACTTCACTGTTGATCTTTTTTTCTTTAGGAACTTTTTTGCCATGGGTAGTAAAGGTGAAAGCTAAACTTTGCAAGCCACGAGAGTTCAGTTTGTTTAAAAGGAGATTGTAGACAAGAGGGAAGGAAAGTGAGGGAGTTCTGAGAAAACTTTTTGGGTTGGTTTAAAGAAAGTAGTAAGACTTTATTAACATAGAAGTATTAAAACTTCTTGCAAACATCTTTTTTGTGTGTGGTTAGAGGATCAGCGGAAAGAGTTGTTTAAATCCTTAATTATATAACCAAAAATTATAAAATTCATATATATTATATCTTAATACTAGTTTTATTTATTATAATTTTTTTAAAACTCTTTTTGCTGATCCCCAATTTTCAAAAAAATTTCCTTTTTTGGTAATTTTTTGAGAAAAAGAGAAACCAGCCAAAAAAAAACAAGAGAAACCAAGAGAGACTACCTTTACAACTAAACAACTTACAAAAACAAGTTCAAGAACTCTTTACAAAGTATAAAAGAGGTAATTTTACAAAAATTACTAACTTTTACTATATAAATTTTCTCTTTTAGAAAAAAAAAACAACAAAAAAGACTGATTCATAGTAAGCTCATGGAAGCTTAACATCAATCTCACAAAGCTCCTAGCCAGTCCAGTGCAGATTAACACATTTTTAAATACCAAGAGAAGCTTTACAAGCAATAACTCAAATCGATAAATCGGTTCAAGTTCAAATACTTATAAAATTTAAAGAAACATTTAAGCTTTATTGATTATACAGTAAAGAAGTATACATATCACAACAACAGTATTTCAATAATATTACATTACACAAATACAGACACATATATTTTTCACAACAAGCTCAAAGACGTGCCAAATAAACAACGTTAATACACTTTCTATATATTTACGTAAATCAATTATTAACAACCCTATAATCCATGTGTTTATACAAATTAATTATTAATAATCTTATAATCCCATGTGTTTATTATTGACTGATCAACAATATCAACAATGTTATCACAACATACACGTGAAATAAATATTATTAACATGTCATAATAAACAACAAGGTTTTTCCATATTATCAAAATAATAATAAGAAATAAACAAACCTGCAATACGTATCTAGAAAAACATAGCAATTATCATCAGCAAAACACAACAGTATCAAATACAGTCAACTTACTTCCTATCACATGATTAACATGTTTATAAGGAAACACAAGCTTTTACAGGTCACTAAGAAAAGAGAAGCATATATTATAAAGACCTTAGCTCAATTATCAGACAAATATGATCAACAATGGAAATTATGGGCTATACAAACCTTTCTTAATATTACTTTAACTCAAGAAGTCACCATGAACCCAACTTCAGGTCCAACCCAATACTCAATTATAGACAGCATCATTGCTAGAATCTTGAATGTTGATTATACTATCTTCATTAAAGCCAATGTTTTCAGATAACACATTCTTTATCTATGGATCAAAGGACAAGGAAAAGAAGAAGATCTTTTAGCTCCATTTTTAGAGGATAAATACTTGAACATAATAGAACAAGCTGAAAAGTACAATATTCTTCACAAAATATTATGTCAAGTCAGATAATACCTGAAAACAATCTTTTTATTCGCAGCTCACCAGATAAGGCAATCGCCATGAAAGTTCAAACAACCACAACAATGTAAATTCCATATATTACTGAAATTGAAATGGGAGATAAGGAGCTCAAGGATATAATCGAAATGGAAGTTATCAGTGAGAAGATTAAATGAAACAATATAGCTGAGCAACATATATATAAGACAAGAAATAGACCAAAAATATCCAGTATCAATCCCTTTTATATCAAGGCATATGGTGAATATAAAATGGGTGTATTTATTTCTAGGCTCCTAGGAGAAACCAAAATAGAACAAATAGCATATTTGCAAAATATATTAGGCTTGCCAAAAGATTTTTAATCCTTCAAAAAAGAATTTATTAATGGCAATATATGGACAACATTCTGTTGTGAAGAGGAGGAAGATGCATTTCAATGTCTTGAAAAGATTAACAAAAAAGAGAAAGAAAACTTTACAATTATACCTATAAATATAAAGAAATGGTTAAACTCTATTCAATCACCAAATAAAAAAGTTTTCCAGCAAACAAAAGATAAAGAAAAAACCACACTAGTGGTTATACTTATAGACATTGACTGAAACCACTCATGTCAAGAAATCAAATCTGCTCTCAATAAATATGGACATATAACAAATATTCATATCTATAATCATTCATGATCATAACAATGAATTAAGGTACATATTACTCCTTATAAGGAATATATCAACCTTGAGAAAGAATGGATGATTTATACGAACACAGAAACTATCAAGACAATCTTTACTCAACATGAGCCTGATGATAATGAAATTAATAGAATTATCAAACAGTATAATTCACAATTATTGTAACTATATGGAACACATAACACTACCACTGGTTTAATTACACAAGCAGTCAAACATACTAAAGTCAAATCATATTACATTTCTAGAAATCCATATACATTAAAGAGAAGAGGCTATGCAGTAATTTGCTTTTCATTAGCATAAGACTTGAATAATGCTTTAAAATAGTATATATTTATTTATGGCCATAAACTCACCTGAAGTGCTAGAGAACATTTTAAAAATGAACAAAGCCCTTTTCAAGAAAGACAAAATAATATTAGCAAGAGTACTAGGGAGCACTTTGAAAAAGAAATGGTACATGATAAAGAATTGACTTATATATAAAAAAGTGAAGATAATGAAGAAAAAGTCTATATCAAAACAACACATGGCAAACTTTACTCAAGACAATTGGGTCAAACTAATATTAGAAGCAATATTAGAGCCAATTAGTATACAATATCTGAGGATGAAGTAGAAATAGAAAGAGATTCTAAAAAAAGAATAGATTTAGAAAGGAAGAAAAAAAGAAAAAGACATAATTTTCAAGACAACAAACATACTACTAGAACAATAGAAACTCCTCAATGTTTTGCTACTGGTAGTAACAGGGAGCCAATAAAACCCTGTTATAGAAGATATTGAAATAATAGATCTGAAAGTCCTATCCTGAAAGTGAAAGTGATTAAGATCTCTTTCATCAGATTCTAAAAAATCTTAAATAACTAAATAATAGAATAAATATAATTGAAGGAAAAACAGACAGTCAAAACAGGGTAAGAGAAATATGATGAAATAATCATTCCTGAAATTAGCATCAGTCCAATCAACATATATCAGAAGTGAGTTGATTCACAAGAAAAGTCAAGCTTATCATGAAAAAAAGGTACAATTCCAAAAGAAACTATAGACATCAACATCACCTCTTCCAATATAACACATGACACATCACTAGATAACTTGATTAGTGCAATTAAAAAAAACACTAGTAATAGAATTAAAAAGGAGTATACATTATATAACAAGTATAGTATAGATAACTCTACATTAATAGATACTATTTAGATTGGAATATATAATGTTGAAGGAATTAATATTAGCTTGGATCAACAGAGGATGTACAAACTTATACAAGAACTCAAGATAGATATTCTAGGTATCAATGAAACTAAGCTAACAAATGAAGCAGCAGAATTTGCTTTCACTTTACAACAAATATATAAGTTTTTTTATAGTAGCAATAATGAAAAACCCAGAAAATCTGAAGTGAAACTTCTCATTAATAGAAACATCGAGAAAAAGCTGAAATCTATTAAAAAAATAGAAGGCTATATAATAGGAGTCAACTTTCTATCAACAAGATGTAAGCTTTGTATTTATCAGGTATATCTGTCATCAGAGAAAACTGTTAGTAGATAGCTACAACAGCTTTTTTAAGAAAAAATCCCAAATAAGCAGAGAAATCACTTCAAGGTCATAATCATGGGAGATTTTAATGCAGTTATCAACTCAATAGCAGATCAGTTACCCACCAACAAAAGAATATTAAAATACAGAAAAATTGAAATAGGTCTCTTTAATTTCTTAGAAGACTGAAACTATATAGATGTCCAGAACTCTTTGGAAGAAGAAAACACTACCTTTACATGAGCAAACAATACATTATATAGTAGAATTGATAATATCTGAACACCATCAGAAATTAGCTTAAACAATATATATGAATTCAAAAATATCCCTATAGAAATATTGTTAAATAGTGACCATACTTTATTACTGATAAAAATGACAACAAACAATTTGCTCAAAAATCAAGTGCATGAGCAATGTAGAATAAAAAGAAAAAAAATACCTGATCCAATAAATTCTACAGCAGAACAATGAGAGAAATTTAAATGTTGGATAGAGAACAATTTTTCAGAAACTGATTCACAACTTTTCTGACTAAGCATAAAGAATGGTCCCCAAGAACTTGAAGAGACCTGGCATTATTTTGAGTCAACAGTTATCAAGAGTACTTACAAACATCTCAAAAAGAAAAGAATTTACTCTACTTCCTATATAAAGAGAAAAGCAAAGCCTAAATTAGCAATTCCAAAGGAAGACTTCAAAGCTTACAGAAAAGCTAACAAACTTCACTTCCTTTTAAAGTAAATACAAGCCAACTGGGATACAAGAATTCTAATAGATATAGAATAGATCATCCAGAAACTAAGAAGGCTTAGTACCATAAACCACTGCATACAATACCCTGGGTATTAATCAATTTACCCCATGATAAATTGATTAGTACCCAGGAGGATATTCTACTAGAAGGGGGATAGTATAAATAGTGGGATATTTAGTGTCTTATTATTATCTGACATATCTCTTACTTGCCTATTCATATTGCAATTTTATTGACTCTAGCTTAATATATCCGGATAGTAATCATTTATTGAGTAACAATTTTCTTGAATATTATCAGATATTATTTAAGGGGAGGTATTACTTTAGGGGAGTATTGTATGCAGTGGTCTACAGTAAATCTGTCAAAGAAGAAATAGATTTACCCCAATTGTGAGAAAAAATTCTAGAACTGTTATCAAAGATTACTAAAATAGAGCATAGCCTCAGAATGGTATGCAAAAGAAAAAAAGTTTTCATATCAGAAATCAAATTAAAGAAACCTTAGAAAGCAAATGTGAAGATCTCAAGTTCAACCAAAAATGAATGCTGAGCTCAATCTTGAATTGCAAAAGAACAAGAATCACATTAGATCGAGTATTAACCAAGGATCAAGAGAGGATAGAATATATAGCTACCAATCCACAAACTATTAAAAGCAAGATTAAGGACTATTATAAAGAAGCTTTCAAACAAAGGAATGTTAACTTTGAAAGCTTAGATCCTTCTTGGAAAAAAGAATACCAACCTAAAAAGTGGATTTATTCAACATAGTATTCACCACTAACAGAAGAAATCAAAATAAAAGAGCTCAAAGCTATTTTGCAACATCTCCCAAACAATAAAGTAGCAGGTCCCTCATATATCAGTTATGAAATGCTTGAGCACTTAGGCATTAAAGAAAAAAAGGTCTTATGCTTGTTGTTCAATAAAGTTTTAAATACTGGATGGATACCTAAAAAATAGAAAAGTAGTAATATTTATCTCATTCCTAAACCCAAGCCTTGGAAATATCAACTGAACAATATCAGATCTATTGTTCTTCTAGAAACAGCTCGCAAATGTTTTATCAAAATTCTCACTACTCATCTATCAAGGGTATGTAATAGCACAAAATCCTTAAAGATTCAAACTTTGCTAATTTATCAGGAGAAAATACAGCTGAACCTATTAATCTGTTAAATAGTATATGTGAAGAAGTTAGAGAAAAAGAGAAAGAACTATGGATCCTCTTTCAAGACATTGCTAAGGTATATGACACAATATCCCTTTTCATGCTTGAAAAAGCTATAGATTAGATTCGAATCCCCAAAACCATCAAGAAGATCATAATAGATCTTTTCAAAGACAGAAGTTGTAGCATTATTCTTCCTAATGGGCTTTCTAGCACAATAGTTGCAGGAGATGGTATAGATCAAGAAAAACAATCTTTTCACTATTATAGAGAATTTTTTATGACCTGCTGTTATGTAAAATCCAAAATAACATTGATCTGGGTTATGCTATGGAAGAAGAATGGTCATTCAACTTCTATAAACCTGAGGAGAAGTCAAGCTCTTACCATAACAGGTAGTAATAGCTTATATAGATGATATAATATAGATTGTCAAATCCAAGAAAAACTTGAAAAGTATTCTGGAAGAAGCAAAAAGTTTTACATAGCAAATGACTTGCAAATTAATGTAACAAAGTCAATTCTTCTTACCATCAACTGAAATTCTCAAGATCCTGGAAGGGTTCAAGCTGAAACAGAGAATTTCGTGGTTATTGAAATTGACAAAAAGAACCAGGCCAGATTCCTTGGCATTTGGTTGGGACCAAAACAGAAAAGTCAGAATATAATTGATTTAATAAAATCAAAAATTAGGATGATAGTTCAGGCAATATCTAAGAAGAAGTTGATAGAAAACATACTTGTTATGTTATCCATAGAGTACTGATTCCTAGAATAGAATATAGAATGCAACATACATATCTGAATAAGAAGACATATGATAAACTCATAGCTATGTTCAGAAAGATTTTCAAGAACAAAGCATTAATCTATAGAACAATACCAAATAGTTGCATCCATAACAAACAAATATATGGTCTCAAAAGTATCTGAGAAATACAGTTGGAAAGCTATATATCAGCACTATTCTGTTAGCTCAACAACAGTGAGGCCTTTGGTTTAGCCACTATAATCTGATTGAAACAGAATCAAATTAAAAGCTGAAAACCTGAAAATATCTTAGATAATCCTATGAACTCATATAAGATGACCAAAGGAAATCTGGCAGCTGCAACATTGGCTCTAGCCAAAGAATTACAAATTACCTTTCAAAGTTGAAGATGGAAGAAAACCTTTAATTATCAGAGAGGTATCTTATTTATAGTAGCAAATATAAGAAAGCTATTCTATCACTCCTTAAACACAAGATCATGTTCCTAGATCAAATTATTAATTCAACTATAACAAAACTCAAGGAATGGAGAACAATTCAGATTCTTTTTAACAAATGCAATGGTCCAATTCCCTCTTAGTATAAAAAGGTCCGAGAAAAGATGACAGAAAATCATGACCTTCTAAGAAAGTCATTGCATGGACTAGACTGGACAGGCTACAATATCCAAACTGAAGCTTTCCCAGCTTATCCAAATAGAATGAAAACATATTGGGTAGCTTGCTCTAGCTCTGCAATGAAAAAATTGAAAAAGATATCATTCTTAAACAATAAAATTCAATTTGTTCTATACCAGTTGACATACAACTCTACTAGTAACCATACTCTATTTCAATCAGATAGATTATCCCAAGTAAAAGAAGTAGGTATATTACAAGTCCATCTTCTTTCACAGCTAAACAAACATGAAAATTTGAGAAAAGGGAAACAAGTTCTCCTACCTGGCAACTCTACAGATTGGCTTATAGTTACAAGGCAACAAGCAAAAACTCCACTAATGTCTAGACCAGAAGTGGAAATCCAGGTAGAAAACTGGGAAACCATATTAATAAGACAAGCTATCCAATCAAATGAATATATAGATGGACTTATAGATATCCTGAATTATAATAGAAGAAGTATAGCTACTCAGTTTACTTTCTATACTAATGAATCATATAAAAAAGGAACAAAAGATAGTGAACTTGAAATGGATTTGACTTGAATCTTAGTAGAAGACAATAAAGTTGTGAAGCAATTCTCAACAGGGGCATCAACATGGCCATTGGCAATCAGGGTAAAAATATTGGCTATTTTAACTAAAATATACTGTATACAACTCCTCGATATATAACAGTCTCAATATTCTCTGACTGTAATACTGCAGTTAAGACATGGAAGTCCATTAGTACACAAATGGAGATATCAATAAGAAGATGAACAAAAACTACTAATTGGTCATTATGGAGTAAAATCAAAAATTTAGTTAAAAAGAAAGATCTCACCTTAGAAATTATAAAGGTCAAAGCTCATGGAATCGATAAGTTTAATAATCAAGAAGATCTGCTTGCCAAATAAGCTAAATGTGAAAATTCAATAATCTGGTACCAACTACCACAGTTAGGGACAGTTCTAATAACAGTCGCATGAAGAGAGCACATGATAGACATTAATATTAGAGAATTTGTCAAGACGTTCAACAAGAAAAAGATAGGAAAAGATTGGACAACACAAAAAAGGATCCAAGAACTGTGGATCCAAAATAACAAAATCATAGACTGGTTGACCTTCTGGAATTAGTTCAATCCATCCAACACTTTCGATACCTCTTTCAAAGATAATAAAGACAAAAGCTTCCTAACTAATCTGACCCATAATGAACTTCCAGTATTACAGATATTGAA
>CAJVPT010004608.1:0-13211 GCA_910592055.1 Acaulospora colombiana | reverse complement strand
CTTTTATTTTTTCCTTTCTCCTTTTATAGTTTTTCAAATTCAGTTCCTTGAAAAATAATAAGCAGTAACAACCTACTAGCAATAATAGATAAAGTAGAAGAATATTTATCTAAAATCTACTATGAAATGAAATATTGTTTCCAAGATTGCACTTAGAGACTGAAGCTCTTTTGAGAATCGAAAACCATTGATAAGTGTATCAGTACAAGTTTTTTAATTTAGCTATTATACAATTGCTCTATATATCTCTATCAGTTTTTATATAATTAATAAATATATAGTATTGACCTGACCATAGGTTTTTAAAAATATATATATATATATAAAATAAATTCTAAAAATAACAACTCTTTTTACTAACCTATGGGTCCATAGTGCAGTGGTTAGTATTCATAGGTCTGATCATAAGATACAGGTTCAAATCCTCCAGATGGCAATATCTGAAGTTGATAAAAATCTGCATCTGTTGGCCTAACTGTATCTAATGGACATTTCTGAATATAGCTACTTGTCTTAAGGAATTATTAGGGAAAAATACCTGTTGATAAGTAGTATGGTCTATATAAGGATTGTGATCAGCTGTGATATCTGAAATCGGCTAATATTATCCTGATGTCACTAGTTATTGTATAGAGAAGAATATAGTAATGAACACAAAAGTAAATTCCTAAACCAGTAGAATGCCGCTGATAATCAAGCATTGGTCTTTGTACCACTCACTGACTTAAGTATCGAGAGGCCTTGATGGAAGGAGAAATCTGTGGACCACTCCAAAGGATCAAAATACTGGGTCCAGGATATTGTATTCAACAACCTGATAACCTACATACTCTGGTATAAAAATGTGTAGGGAATAATTAAGATAGAATCGTGCAGTTTTTTGTTAAAGTAGTACTTATACATATATAATATGATCAATATAGTTAGCCATATATGTGATAGTTTACTATGATAGTTGATGTATATAGTACTTATTTGAGAATGTACACAGTAGACACATTAACCCTTTTTTTGTCTGTACAAGCACATATAACAGTGATTCTAATCCACTGAATAACTCAAATAAAAACTGTAGGGCTTGGTTAGACATATAGCAGTAGCAACCTGCTGGCAATGATACAATAGACTAGGAGGGTCTTTACCCAAAGATATTGTGGAGCAAAATATTGTCCCTAAGGCTAAACTTAGAGGCTTTTATGCTTATGACGAGTTAGTTAGATTAGAATAATAGTTTAGCTATAGTATGTATCATGCTGCTCGAATTAAAATGTACTTTTGTCTTCATTTGATTAATAAACTGATAATCTAGCCTGGCTACGGGTATTAAAAAAAAAAAAAAAAAAAAAAATTCTTTTCCACTCATATCAAAATTTATGGAAATTTCCTTTTATAGTAATAACCCAAAGCTCACAAGAAAAAACACAATGCTCGCAAAGAGCTCCGTTAACAATCATGTCCAGAAGGTCACCTAGAATCAAAGATACAGTAGTTAACTACACCAGCGAAAGAATCATTACTGGTAGTGGCAAAATTGCAAAACCACTTTTGAAGACCAAACTATCAAACAAATTTAATCTATTTACTAGTGCAAAGAGAAACAAAATGTCAGCAAATAAAGATAAGGAGACAATAGTCTCAGAAACTTTACAGGACCTTACCCAAAATCATAACAAAAACATGAAACTCGAGAATGATGAACAGGATAACAGTATAAACCCTGAGGAGGGCACCATGGAAACCACCAAAACAATGGTAAAAATGAATATGGAATCCAGATTACCATCATCAGTAACAGTAGCTTAAACAACCACAATGTCAAAAGTAGGGAAAGAAACTCCAAATGGCACAGAGAATATTACCAACAACCAGTTCAGTTACAAAGAAGAGCAGAGACTATGGGACACAACTACAGAACAAACAACTCCCAAAGAAACCTTCAATACACTTTTTCCAGGAAAGGTCTATATAGACATAGATGAGTTGCCAGGACTCTCAATGAAAGAAAAAATTTACCAAGTTTGTAACAAACTGGAGCATATACCAATCCTGAAACACATCAGAATAGAGGAACCAATCAGATCTCTGATTGTCGTAACCATTTTCGACAACTATCACAAGGCCATTGCTGCATATGAGATTCAGATCACCGACAATAAGACTTCCAAATTTAGACTAGCACCACAACTCAGCACTATAGAATGCAAAGCCCGATCCATCAGAATATGAGATATCTCCAACCATTTCCAAAAAAGAAACATTGCAAACCACTTTCAAGACAAAAACCAGATTGAATATATAACACTGCAACCAGCAGGACAAGTAAAATCTGGAATCATTCAGTTCAAAACAAGTGAGGAATATGAGAACAAGTCCAAAAATAGGGCCATCTACAAAGATACCTTCAGCATGAGGGTATATCCAATAGTCAAAACCCACATAACAAGAAAAAAAAGAAACCAATATAGTGCAACACTCACTAACCTCCCTTTGGGAACTTCAATAAAAGAACTCAAAAAGACTATTGAACAAACAGCAGTTCAAGCAGTTTACTTCCCCCTTAACTCTATAAATAAAAATAAGTGGTTCGCTATCCTATATTACAAGGATGATAGAAACCTTAACAGAGCACGAGGTATGAATTTTCAACTTCAAGACAGTGAACTGGTTTGGGTCACAAGAATGACCAAACTCTGTTTTAATTGTGGAACCCATGATTATGACTTTGCCCATTGTCCAATTGCAAAGAAGAATCTGATATAAAAGGAAAGAATCAACAGACTGGGCCAACCAAGGCTCCGACCAAACAATACAAGAGAATATTCTCCAACCAAACAAGATAGGAGAACAACATTTAACCCCTTTACTTCAAAATGCACATATACTAGTGTCACCAGAGGATTACACATACTGGCAAGTAGGGAAAACATATTAGATATTCTCAGACAAATCCAAGCAAATATAGAAGCCATCAAACACAAAGTGCATATCCTGAACAAGAGAGTCATAGTGATTAAAGCAGGTCCACATATCAAAGCCAAAAGACTAGCAATCACAGACTTTCCCCTTCAAAACGAATCTTCACCAGGGAGTTCAAGCTTCAGAACTCCATCACCAAAAAGGCTAGACATCAGACAACAACAGAGGCTAATAAATGAAAGAATCAATCAGATGGAATCCACAATGACATCCACCATGAAAGAAATGATGGACTGTCTCAACACACCCACCAATAAACTAATATCTCTGAACTGACTCCTTCTTTCCTCTTAAACAATTATGATTAGGGGAAAGCTAGAAAATCAGGTTTGCAACAAGCAAGAGGTAGAAAATCCAACACCAACAAACTATTAAATATTTGGAAAATAGGTATATTAAATGTTAGAGAAATTAACTTAGAAATTGACAAGTTACACTCTTAGAATACGAACAAGAACAATAAATTGACATACTAGAGCTCACAGAAACCTGGCTCTCAAGAAATCAAAAATGGTGTAATAAAGAAGAAAGATATCAAATTTAGTCAACAAACCCAATACAACAGGCTTATGAAGTAAAAGTCAGCATCTTGATAAAGAAAAAATATGTAACACACATTTTCAGGTTCAAAAAATATATCAACTGGGATATTGCAGTAGACATGGTATTCAAAGGGTGAATTCAATACAGAATTATAACAATATATAATGCATCAGATGGAGTCAACAAACAAGACAGGAAAAAACTACTACAATGGTGCAAAGTAAAGATCAGTGAGGCAAAAAGCAACAATATGTATATTATAGTAATGGATGATTTCAATGAAGTAGCTGATTATCAAAAGGACTATACCTCAGAAAAAGGCAAAGGAATCAAGCACAAACATCTCATAAATTAACTAGAAATATTTGACTTTGTAGATACATTCAGACAAGCTCATCCTGACAAAAGAAGTTACACATACAACAGAACAAAATCAAATTATGGGAGCAGATTGGATTACATATGGGTTTCCAGCCCGCTACAACCACACATTATCAACATAGAGCATATAAAGGTGGAAACAGTAATTAAAACAGATCACAAACTGGTAATCACACACCTTATCACACCACACACAACTTGGAGTAAGCTATCAAACAGGAAAAACAACAGACAGAACATTATTGATTTTGCAAACTCCAGTCCTAAACAATAGACAAGGTTCACTAGGAAAATAGAGAAAAAATCAATAAAATTTATTAAAAAAGACTCCATAACAGTAGAAGAAACATGGCAATATCTCAAAGAATCAATCAAGGCAGCTGTAGAAACCTCACTGAAGAAAAAGTGAAGAAAGAAAAACACTGGCACAATACACAAATCCAAATACAAGAAATTCATGCAGAAACCACTAAAGATTGATAGCTTATATAGAAAATACCTGGCATAAAAAATGGATCAGAACTCATGCACACCTGCCATAGAAACACAAATTGCAGAACTGGTCCAAGAAATCAATATAACAAGGACCATTATAATAGAACCCCTCCTAACTCAGCAAGACTCAACAGGTAATAAAGAAGAACTCCACAAATAGCTACTAGATATAAGAGAGATCTGGAATATAGAGAACAAAATAGCTAAAATCACGATCAAGAAAGAAAAAGGAAGGAAAATCCAAGAACCCATTGAACAAAGATACAGAAACCTGGAGGAACATCCAAAAAGAATGATTAACAGTATCTTGGACCATAAACCCAAATTTATCAATATGCAGAGATTGATTGAACAGAAATCAAAGAATGAGATTGAGGTTATCACCGACCCATTCACAGTCAAGGACAAAATCAGAAAACATTTTCAAGAATGAACAAGACCCAGACAAATACTGAACATAAAAGACTTTCCACACAGGAAAAAACAGTATAGGCCCAAAGAAACAATTCAGGATAGATGGTTGACAACATGTTAGCTCCGATAGAAGCAATAGAGATAAATAAGGCAATCCAAGGAAAGAAAAACTGCAGCACCCCAGGACCCTCAGGAATACCATACATCACACTTAAAAACCTGGGAAAAATGGGAATAGAGCTAATAGAGCTACTTTTCAACAAAATTATGCGAACAGGAGAGGCCCCAAAAGACCAGAAAAAAAAATGTGTACCCAATATCAAAACCCAAGGACTGGAGGGGGAACATCAATATCAACCACCCTATAATACTGCTAAAAACAATAAAGAAAGTATTCATGAGTATCTTAACATCAAGACTCACAACAGTTAGTAAAAAATATCAGATACTGTGCATCAACAATTGGGCAGGACTACCTGAAGAAAGTACATAGGAGCCAATCCAAATCCTCAAAAACGTGATGGAGGAAGCAAGAGAATTCAAAAAATAGGCCTGGATCTTCAGTCAAGATATAAGCAAGGCATACGACTCCATAAACAGGAATATGCTGATCCAGGTATTAGAAAGAATCCGAGTGCCAAAAGATATAATCAAAATACTAAATAATACACTGGAGAATAGAAACAACAAAGTAATTACAGTAAATGGCTTAAGGGAAGAATATCCAGTACAAGATGAAATCGATCAAGATAATATCATCTCTCCTTTACTCTAGAGAGTGTATTACGATTTGCTACTACAAAAAATTGAGGACCACCACAGCGGCTACACAATAGAGACAGAAGTGTTACTAGACCTAACTGCACTGAGCCAGAAGAGATCACCAATACAGCAAAAAAGCAAGTAAGGATCACAGTCACAGCTTACATGGATGACACTACCTGGTTCACAAGCAACAAAACAAAAATGCAAGTCATCCTAAATAAAGCCACCAAGTTCCTCAGAATAAATGACATACAGGTGAATAGTGAAAAATTATCCCTGATCTGTATCAATGTATTTCCAAAACAAAAAAGTGAAAGCATACAGCTCAATGAAACACAAATCTTTCCAGTGCAGCAAAATGAAGCAATAAGAGTGCTAGGGGTATGGATAACAGAGGATGGAAAAAAAACTTGGCAGAAGGACATTATTAAAGAAAAAGTAAACATCACAACAAGAACATTAGCCTGGAAGAAAATCATAGACAAACAGACATGGTACATTATTAACTAGGCTCTATTCCCAGCAATCGAATATTTATTTAATGACTTAGTCCTGTCAGAGAAGAAATGTGACAAGTTAAACAGCAAGATAAACAAGACATTCAAACACAAAGCTGACCTATCTTCGATAATCCCAAACAGCATCCTCCACGCAGATTAGTTACAAATTGTTCAACTTATAGGACTGGCAAATCTTAATGCATGGGAAGAACCTAACAAATCAACTTAACAGCCATAACCTGTGTGAAATCACCACTCAAATAAGACTCCAACAGCTATAAAATAACTACTGGTCCAATACTTCAATCCTTACTGACAAGTTCCCTTTCTGAATCAGAAAAAGAAATAATCTTACAAATAACATTCTAAATATAATGAAATTACAAGGAATCACAATGGCACCAATGGTGCATACTTAGTTTGGTAAACCAGTGAAAAATGAGGGCAATGTAATCAAAGATATGGTCACAGAAGAATGATACAATAGACACAAAATCTCTCTCAAGCACAGAAGGATAATGTTCAAAGACCAACTCTTGAATTACAATAAAACAAGAATATTGTCTTGGCAACAAATAATAATGAGACTAGGGAAACAAGGAAGAACACCTAAATGGTACAAGGAGCTGAAAGAATTAATCATCCAAAAATGGCCAACACTATCAACTGATAAGGAAGTCTCAAGTCTCAGAGTATACTACAGCGATAATAGTCTCAACATCAACAGCTTCCGAACAAATACTCCGGTGCTTCTAGCTCAATATTAATCAACCCTCAAGTGGCTAGCAATCAAAAAACATGGAGAAACAATAATAATAAAGAAAAAAAAACAACTAGATAAGAGAAAAGCAATTGTAATTCATATGGTCACCAAGAACAGGACATCACCAATATACAAGTGCAAAGGTTGTCCATTCAACAACCAAGACCTTAGAAAGAAGTACAAGGATCAACAACAATGTATAATACAACAATTCTTAGTACACTCAATGAATATCAGAGTTAGGAAAAGCATCACCGGGATTTTCTCAGGACAGTAGGAAATAAGCACTGGACAGCCTTCAAACAACAAAATGCAGTCGTTACCACAAGGCATGGAACTCGCCATCAATGAAATAAACCAAACATACAGTATACCTGGATCTGTTGTCAACTACTGAAGAACTCATCAGAAGAAAGTTACAAGTCCCAGACAGGATGATCCAAAGGCTATTACAAATAGTCCAACAACTAATATTAGAGGACAACTTCCAATTCTATACCAATGGCTCCTTCACAAGACACAATACTAGAAACAGGATGGGAGTCAGATGGGTGGCCTCTCAGAGTTAGGCAATGAAATCACAACCTTCCAAGCAGAAACTTAGGACACCCTCTCCTCGACCAGAGCAGAACTGATAGCAATCCTTTTAACAATCAGTACAGTTAGCCTCAACAAAAAAATTAAGATATTCATAGATAACCAAAGCGCAATCAATACAATAGGAAAAACAGTACTAAAGGACCAAACGAAAAGCCAAAAGTTAGAAAGGCCAAACAAACTCCTAGGTAGCAAAATCTAAGAAATCATCACAATACAACAAATTCAAGTTCAGTGAATCAAAATTAAAGGCCACTCTGGTAACAAAAGAAATAATCAAGTGAACAAACTAGTAGCCATCACACTTGTGGATAAATTAAAAGACAATATAAAAATTCAGAAATCACAGTTCACAAGTAGCAACACAATATTGTGATGGAATCAGTCTTTTACAGACTTGCCCTTCAAAACACTAGACTGAATCCTCCTGAAAACCAAATGGCTAGCAAGTGGAGAACATTATGATGAACCAAAACATGGCTCACAAAATCAAAAGTCAAGGAGATAAACTGGAAAATGATCATGCAGACCCTAATGCCATCCAAGAATACATCCCCTTATATGAGCCAAAAAGACTATAGAGACAGAACATTTTGATGGAAGGCATGATCCAATGAACTTCCTATACTGGCAAATATGAGCATTCGAAAACTACAGATTTACAAGTCAGGAATGTGCATAATTTGCAAAAGACAGGAAGAAAAGAACCTACATCCTTTTATTTGTGGATCTAACAGAACAAGGTTATCTGAAAAGCTTACAACACTCCTGACACGAGAGTGTGCAGCAAGGGCGAATGGCCACAAACAGCCACAATCCATTCATAGCAGATGGAAACAATTCATAAAATCGAGTATAAAACCAGGAAGCTGGGTGGACTTCATGGATATAATCAGAGGGATTATCACTCACAAAATGGTCCAAATAGCAGAGAAAATTACAGGGAATGAGAAGAAGATCAAAACAGCAGTAAGGAAGGCAACAGAACAACTCTGGCAAGAAAAAAGGAAAATTTGGAAATTAAGTTATGAATTGGTATTAGATGGGAAAAAACACAAAATATATCCAGGAAAATGAAGTGAGAACAAATAAGGCCTAACAGCAAAATATCCAATGCAAGGACACCACAGAAAAAAGGAAGAATACAAGAGATAGCAAAAAACCTGTATATAGAACTAACGAACCATAACATGAGAAACATACTTCAAAACAACTTTAATTTTAACTTTATTTTTTATAAAAATATTAGTGTTAGTAGAGTTATGACATACTAACATTCATCTATATAGGTAAACTGAAGCAAGTCACAAGATTCATAAGATACTGAGTCATTAGTTTTTCTCCTATCATAAATGTACTTCTCTCACAATTAAATTTGTGTACCTAAGAGGATATAAATGATTGATTAAAAAAACTACATGGCATGACTTCGCCAGCTTTTATAATAAAATAAAAAATATTTATAAAATTTTATTATAAATAAGACTTATAAGGTATTAAAGTTACTTATACAAATTCAAAAATTGTGATCTAAAGATTTTTCAAAATGAAATCCTGAATAATAATTATAGTAATTTTTGCATAAATATAATGATATTTTTTATATAAACTAGTAGGCAATAGAGTTTCTTATATAATTGTTAAAATAATATATATATATATATATTTTTACTAACTCAGCCCCAGTTGATTTTTTTATTTAGCTTTTACTTGATCTTATATAAGTACAATCTATTTTAAAACTAATTGACTTTTCAAACTATACTAGCATATATGTTAGAGAAGACTGACAAAGATACCTTCTAGTTCAGATCTTCTGTGGATCTCTGTGACTTGTTGCCTTCCTTGTGAAAAACTAATTTACCTAAACTGAGTTAGTGCCATGTTCATTTTGTGCTGATATGAGAAGAAATTTGAAAACTTTTGGTTTTTTCCAGTTCAGATCAACAGGATTTTTAATTTTTCTTGTATGAACTTTTATAGGATTTCATGACTATTTACCTTTTGTCCTTTTTTCTGTTTTTGTAATGCCTTGGGAGATCTTCTATTCGTTTATGGCTTCACATCATCTTTTTTAAATCAATTTTGTGGCTTCTTGAATTTTTCCAGGCATACCAGAAGAATTGGTTTGACTTTCTTTCTAAAGATTCTGGTCTATTTTCTGATGAGTTTTGACATGTTAACAGAAACCAGACTATTAGCTATCAACTTTGTTTAGAGATTAACTTCCTTTTGTTTAATTCTTTTTATCCATTCTTGAATCCAAAATTTGCTTCGTTTCTCTCTACTTTGCAAATATATTGTTATTACCTCTATTATATACATTTCGAAATCAAACTTGTTTCCTTTGCATATGTATATATAGGTTTGATTTTCTATTGACACATTACTTCTAATGCATCTGTTCAATCTGTATATGTCATCTCTTCAGTTGTGAAGCTTTGTTATGATCAGTAATTTTTGTACCCAGAACTTTAGTTTAAAGGTTCTTCTCTAATAGTTCTACATGTCTATCAGTTTGACTATTATTTTTCTTAATCTCAGAAATCGATCATAGCATCCCAGTCAATTTGGTTAATGTCCTGACTAAGGTTTTGATTCCTTTTCAGATTACATCATTCATAAATCTGTTTATTTCTAAAATAGTTACACATCACAACCCTGCTAGTGCAGTTGGTTACCTTACTCTTATATTTGAGCTCCAGTATGTTCCTGTTGAGTAAGATGATGTTCAATTTTATAATTTGTTATTTAAGTCTTGCTTTTCTGACTTTTCTGTCTGCCCTAGTATAAATCTGTATATTGCTTCTTCTAATCTTCATAACTTGTATCTTGATTTTCTTTATGCTTATTAAGTCCCTGGTATATGTAACTAGCCTTACTTTCTTGCTTTTGTTTTTCTTGGTGTTTAAGAAAGTGGCTATTATTTGGCTGTTTATATTTAGCAGTATTTCTGTTTTTGTAGGAAGAGAGAGTAGTGCAAGAACAATTGCATTCAATTCTACCTTATTTGCTGTTGTTTTCCTGAGGATTTTACAAGATATAGGGTTAGTTACTTCCTTTATTATAAGGTTTTTAATCAAAAAGGTGATGGTGTGAAAGTTTCTGTAGCAGCTGGTATCCAATGTAACCCTTACTCTTTGCCAACCTTCCATACACTACTGTAAATCTTGAATCTTCTTCTATTTTGTCTTGTCCTTGATTCACCTTTCATGTACTAGTGAGTTCTTACTCTATGTATCTCTACTGTTGATCTAACTTGGACTTAATATTGTCTGGTAATGATAGCAAATTTGTTACTATACCTGTACTTCCGTTTCTTGTGAACTATTATTTATGATCTAAAACTACAATTGTGTTTTTGCTCAGTAATTCTACAATGTAGAAATCTCTTCCTGGGTTTTGATTAATTTCACATTCCTGGCATAGTTTAATCCAGAGTTGCTTGTCTTCTGAACATAATGTTGACTGTGGTGGTGCTGTCTTCTTTCTTCTTTAGTTTTTTTATCAAGAGCTTCTCATTTATTGTGTTACTTTCTGCTGCTATCCACGAAATCATATTTGTCTTTAAAAATCTACTGCTCATTCTCTCAGCCCAGATCATGTTATGGAAAGGGTTGGTTTCTGGATAGAGATTAATTAGTTTCATCACAAAGTTTGGATTCACTGTTCCTATAGTAATCTTGTTGGTGATCTTTTTATAAAATTGTGGTTGTTTTCCCTGTGCTCTCTGTCAATTTGTGTGACATACTTGAATTCAACTTATGATTTTGATTTTGTTGTAGTTAACAAACTGTTCCACCTATCTGAGGTCACTTGCTCGAAGCTTGTTCCTGTGTTTCTCAAACCATTTTGGTCCCATCATTGTTTCAATTGATATTAATTCTTTATTTGCTACTCTCTTTAATTTCCTTGGGTTCTTGAAAGAAAAATTCTGTCTTTGTGTGCCAATCAGTATATCCTGCAAAAAGTTTGTTCCTGTTTAATATACAGTATCTTTGGATACTTTTACAATATGCTTGTCTCTGCCTATGATATCCATTGTAGATTTGTTATTCTCTCTTTGCAAAGTTTTTCTGCATGGTTGGTTGCTTGGTACAGGTTTTTAATTAATGTCAAATGTCTTTGAAGCATACAAGCTTTGAAGGCAAAAACGTTATATCTTAAATCACTGTGAAAAACTGAATTCAGGGCTAACGTAGCAAAACCAGTTTTGTGTTTAATAACTCTTTACAATTTTCGATTGATTAGATCTACTTTACCTTCGGTTAGCCACAAGTCCTGAGCAAGATATTTGACTTTAAGTAGAATTATATGGTTGATAAGGTACTGAGCTTGCTTGTTAGAGACTTTCTTTCAGAGGAGGTGATTTGTAAGAATTGTTATTGTCTGATTAATAAAATTTATTTGATGTTTTTTCTTTCTATTATGATCAAACTATACCCCCAGATATCGTACTATGCCTTTGATAGCTTGGATAGCCATTTGCCCAAAGTTTATCTCCACAATTAGTTCAGATTTACTTGGGTTCACCTTGACCTGCACAAAAGCATAGAATGAGTTGATAACATTGGTAATATTTTTCAAACATTTTCAGTTTCTAGCAATCTATGCTATGTCATCCATGTATGCTATGACTGATATGTTTGTGCAGTTATAGACTGTTCTAAGCTATTCTGTCTCATATGTTTTGATTGTACTTTCATATTTACACAGCTCACTGATTCTTTATATCAGTGGGTCATAGTAAATGCATTAGAGGAGTGATGATATTGCATCTCCTTGATCTATCCCATTTCTGATCTCATATAGTTCTATAATTCCTACCCCAGTGGTTACTATGTTTTTCTTATCTCTGAATCCTTGTATAATAATATTAATAAGTTTCACAAGCAGTTAATTCTTCTTATAGTCTTTGATAGGGTGTCAAGGTCTACATTGTCATATGCTTTGCTCATATCTTGAAAGAGAATCCACAACTCCTTTCTATTTTCTTTTGTATTTTTGATGACCAAGTTAATTTCTAAGATGGATTCAGTATTACTGGTTCCTGGTAATGTCACCCAATTGTGTTCGGATAATATTTCATGCCTTGTGAATACACCAGACAACCTGTTCATGATTCCTTTGGTAAATATTTTCTTTATAGACTCTAGTAATGTGATCAGTCTGACTTTCACTAGATTATTACCCCAATTATATGTTTTTGGGATCAGGTATATTGTTCCTTCCTTCCATTCATGTGAGAGGGACTTTTTCTGTAGAACCCTGTTAAAAATTTCTTTAACTCTCTCAATTGTCTTTAAATCCAGATAGTACAGTACCACATATGGGATTTGTGATGGTCTGAGAGCTGATGCTTTGCTTATCTTAGCTATGATGTCTTTTATTTCTTGTACTGAAAAGTCTATAATAGTTTTTTTGTACTATTCCATATTAATATGTTTTTGGGTTTATATTCTTTCTGTCTTTTTGGTAAAATTTTCTGAGGTACAGGTTTTTTAGATCACTTCTCAAAATAGCTACATACTATCAACCTATCCAATAACCTCCAAATCAAATAGATAGACGGGACAACTATAGCAGTAATCCACTTTAAGTTGAGGGAGAATACCTAAATCATGAAATATTAAAGTTGATAATTCAAGGATAGTAGAGGTTACACAAACATGTTGAAAGAGGTTTTGAGTGATTTGGTTCAATTAGAAGGTTTATTAGAGATATATAATGTCAAGGATAAGAGAATTCAGTAGGTAAAACCTTGGGTCAACTGCTTT
>CAJVPT010004607.1:0-13212 GCA_910592055.1 Acaulospora colombiana | reverse complement strand
AATATGGCTTGTCCATTTTATTGTAAACATATTTGGTATTTATATATTTTATGACTTTCACATATTGACTCACCCGTTTACAAAGTTTAACCTTCTCTAGATGCAACTTAGGAAATGATATTTCGCTCCCTTTATAGCTTGGATTATCCTTTAGTCACTCAGATCATTGCCTACAGCTCATCACTGTAGAATATTATAAAACATATTTATTATATATAAATAATTATATATATAATAATATAATATTTAATTGTCTTCTCTTGTTGATTTCTTTTTTCCTTAAAAAAATTTTTTTTAGTAATTTTCTTGAAAAAGAGAAACTAGCTTAATACATTTTACTTTTTAAAGATCTGAAACTTAACAATAAACTACAACATTCAATCACTTTCCCAAAGATTACTTTATTTATCAAGAGAAGTATAGATAGTACAACATTATTATAGATCTACTTTACTTTATTTTACAAGAGAAGGAAAATATATTTACAAAATGATTCATAGAAAGCTTAGAAGAGCCCAATATTAACTTTCCAAGCTTCTAGCCAGGTCAATATTGATTTACATTTTTCTAGGCACTAGAAGAAACTTCATTAACAATAGTTCTCATTGATAAATCAGAAAAAACTCAAAGTTTATAAAGTCTAGAAGAATATTAAAAGCTTCTAAGAACTAAACAATAGAGTATTTTAATTCCATACACACTTGTCTAAACAATAAAACAAGCTATGTGAACACATATGTATTAAATAAGTTAGTGTTAAAACAATATAGCAGGGTTTATCAAGTATCTATAAACAAATGGCTTATCTTTTACAATAAAGAAGATCAATAACCATTTTGATAAACAAGTATATTAAAATAGGAAGTATCAATAACTCATTCAAGTAAATAATATTTTAAACAAAACAACAAACAAGCAACCCTACAAACCTTGCTAAATATAAACAAATAAAAAAGAAAACAAAACAATAAATCAACAATTTATCCTCCTTTACATATAATTAATATAACAAAGAAATAAAAAATTATGCAAATTGCAAAGAAGAAAGAGCTCTATATCCTCAATACAATAGTCAAAATAGTTGAAAAGCATAATCAAAGAAAAAAAATATGAGTTACTCAAATTATCTTCAATACTCTTACTATATAAGACAAGGCTAATTAGACTCCAGGATTAGTGGAATACTTGATACTTAATAATATTCTTGTAAAGATCCTAAATATAGATTCAATCATATTTATTAAAGTCAAGGTCCTCAAATAGTATATCCTATATCTATGAAAACAAGATCAAGAAAAAGAAGAAGATCTTGTGGCATCCTTCTTAGAAAAAAAAATCAGATGTATCTTGAAATATAACACTATTATAAACAGTCTATTCTACTATAGCTTTCAAACTTTCCAGATCAAGAGTGAGTTCATAAACTCTATAATAGAAAATTTAACCTCAAATAAGAATACCTTTTCAAATAAGGACATGGAAGTTCAATCAATAATTGAGATTGAAATATTAAAGAACATTGAAATCAAAATGGATAACAAAGAACTAGAAAAAAAGCTTGAAGAAGAACTTGAAATAGAAAATATTCAGGAAAAAATTGAAGAAAAAAATATAACAGAACAAACCTCCTATAATATACAGTATGGAATAGATCCAAGCCATCTAGCCTAAATCCATTTTATATCACTAAAAGAGGAGAATTCAAGGTTGGAATTCTTATCTTTAGAATACTAGGAAATATAGAAAAAGAATAAATAGCCTATTTTTAAGGTATCATAAGTCTATTCAAAGACATGTTATTATTTAAAAAGACTTTCTCAATGATAATGCCTGAACAACTTTTATATTTAAGGAAGTTGAAAATACTTTACAATGTATAGAGAAGATCAATAAAAAAGAAGAAGAAAACTTCACTTTAATTTCTATACAAGCTAAAAAATGAAAAACTTCATACTCATCATCAAAAAAGAAGTTCTTCAAACAAGAGATAGCAAAAAAAAGAAACAGGACAGTGATTGCTATACTAATTGATCTTGATTGTAATTATACTCATCAAGAAATTAAGGCCATCTTTTAGAAATATAGAAAGATCTTAAGTATCTATATTTATAATCACTCTTACTCTCAAAGAAGAATCAAGGAATGACTTACTCCAAACCAACAAGACTTAGAAAATCAATGGTTCATACATGTCAAAACAAATACCTTTAGAACAATCTTTATCCAATATTAATCCGATAATTATAAAGTTGATATCATTCTCAAAAATTGTAACAATCAGTTACTATAGATGTATGAAATACATAATACCTTTATGAATCTCATAGTAAGAGCAACACAATATGAAGAGCCAAAGCATGTTATATATCAAGAAATCTATTTACTCTAAAAAGAAAAGAATATGCAATAATTTGTTTTGCAATAGTAGAAGATTTGCACAAAACTTTGAAACAATGTATATTCATACATAGTTACAAACTTAGCTGAAGTACTAGGAAACACTTTGAAAAAGAAACAATGCAAGGCAATGAAGAGACTCAATTCAAAAATAATAATGATAATGAAGAAAAAGTCCATTCTGAAACAATATAGGTCAAACTTTATGCAAGACAACTGGGTTCAACTAACATTAGAAGCAATATCAAAGCAAGCTGGTACACATCATCTGAGAAAGACTCAGAAACAAAAAGTAACTCTAAGAAAAGGATAGACCTAGAAAGAAGAGAAAAAAGAAGAAGACACAACCTCAAGACAACAAACACATCACTGAAACAATAGAGACTTTCAAATGCTTCACTATTGGCAGTAATAGGAAGCCAATAAATTATCATAATAGAAAAAGAAATTTATACAATAGATCTAAAAGTCCTTATTCTAAAAGTGAAAGTAATCAAAATTTCCTTTATCAGATCTTGAATAACCTCAAATTATTAAATAATAAAATAACCATCATCAAGGAGAAAACAAATAATTAAAATAAGGTAAGAGGAAAGTGACGAAACAATTACTCCTGAGATTAGCACCAGTCTAATTATGATATATTAGGAGAGAGTTTGATCCACAAGAGAAAACAAGCTTATCCTGAACAAAAGGTGCAATTCTAAAGAAAACAATAGATACCAATATAACCTCTCCTAACTAATAATAGGTTCTTAGAGTATTTAGCATATAAAATTTTGTAAATTACTTATATCCCTTTTTGAGGAACAAAATTCATAGCTCTTTACTTTAATAGGAACAAAAGTTAGGAAATGTTATAAATCAATAATTTGAATAATAAAGAATAATTATAAATAGTTTTTTTATAATTATTAATTTAAAAATTTCAATATTTACTAGGGAGGGACATTTAACTTTTGTTCCTGCCTCCCCCTTTAGGGACCCATCTTTACTTTTGACATAATATACAGCACATTACTAAATAACTTTATCAGTACAATTAAAAAGAATACTAGTAATAGAATTGAAAAATAATATATACTATATAACAAGTATATGATAGATAACTCTATATTAATTGATACCATTTCAATCTGAACATATAATATTATAGGAATAAATACCAGCTTGGATCAACAAAGGCTATATAAACTTATACAAGAACTCAATATAGCTATCTTAGGTATTTGTAAAACTAAAAGCTAACAAATAAAGCAACAGAATTTGCTTCACTTTATAATAAATATATGAGTTTTTTCATAGTAGCAATAATAAGAAACATAGAGAATCCGAAGTGTGACTCCTTATTAATAAAAACATTGAGAAAAAGTTGGGATTTATTGAAAAAATAGAAGGCTATATAATAGGAGCCAACTTTCTATCAACAAGATATAAACTTTGTATCTATCAAGTATATCTGCTATCAATGAAAACTGTTAGTAGATAGCTATAATAGCTTCTTCAAAACAAAATCTTAGATAAGCAGAGAAATCATGAAAGGTTATAATTATAAAGATTTCAATACAGTTATTAATCTAATAGCAGCCACCTACCAATAAAAGGATACCAAAATATAGAAAAGTGAAATAGATTTTTTCAACTTTCTAGAAGACTGGAACTACATAGATGTCCAGAACTCTTAGAAAGAAGAAAATACTATCTTTACATAGGCGAACAATATATTATATAGTAAAATTAACTATACAGTATCTGAACATTACTAGAAATTTATTTAAACAACATATATGAATTCAAAAATATCCTTATAGAAATATTATCAAATAGTAATCATACTTTATTACTGGAAAAAATAACAACAAACAATTTACTCAAGAATCAAGTGCATATGTAATATAGAACAAAAGAAAAGAAGATACTCAACCCAATGAATTCTATAGTAGAGCAATAAAAGAAATTTAAATTCTAAATAAAAAACAAATTTTTAGAAACTGATCCACAATCTTCCTGGTCAAGTGTAAAAAATGGTCATTATAAACTTGAAGAGGCCTGGCATAATTTCTAATCAACAATTATTAAAAGTGCTTATAAATATCTTAAAAAGAAAAGGATCTACTCTACTTTCAATATAAAGAAAAAAGCAAAGCCTGGATTAGCAATCCCAAAGAAAGACTTCAAAGCTTACAGAGAAGCTAACAAGATCCATTTTCTTTTGAAGAAAATACAAGTCAACTGAGATACAAAAATCCTAATAGATATAGAAAAGACTATCCAAAAACTAAGAAGGCTTAATAAATTTGTCAAAGAATAAATAGTTCCTCCCAATTATGAGAAGAAATTCCAGAGCTGTTATTAAAATAAAGCATAGTCTTAGAATAGTATGCAAGAAGAAAAAAAGTCTCCACATCAGAAATTAAATTAAAGAAGCCTTAGAAAACAGGTGTGAAGACCTCAAGTTCAACTAAAACAAATGCTAAGTTCAATCTTTAACTACAAAGACTAAAAATTACACTATATCAAGTATAACCAAGAATTAAGAGAGGATAAAATATATAACTATTGATTTATAAACTAGCAATAGTGAGCTTGAGAACTACTATAAAGAAGCTTTCAAACAAAGAAATATTAACTTTAAAAGCTTGGATCCTTCTTGGAAAAAAGATTATCAATCTAAAGAGTGGATTGATCCAATATGATATTAATTATTAATAGAGAAAATTAAAATAGAGAAGCTTAAAGCTATTTTGCAATACCTTCCAAACAATAAGGAAGCCGGTCCCTCATATATCAATTATAAAATGCTCAAGCACTTAGATATTAAAGAAAAAAGAACCTTGTGCTTATTGTTTAACAAAGTTTTAAATACTGGGTAGATACCTGAAAAATGAAAAAGTAGTAATATCTATCCCATTTCTAAACTTAAGCCTTAAAAATACTAACTGAGTAACAATAGATCCATTGTTCTTCTAGAAACAGTTGATAAATGTTTCACCAAAATTCTTATTAACTGTCTATCAAGGATATATAAACAATACAAAATCCTTAAAGATTCAAACTTTGCTGACTTATTAAAAGAAGTACATCAGAACCTATTTACCTACTAAATAGTATATGTAAGGAAACTAGAAAAAAAGAGAAAGAATTATGGATTCTCTTTCAAGATACTGCTAAGGCATATGATACAATATCCCTCTTAATGCTTGAAAAAGTCATAGATCAGATTTGAATCTCTACAACTATCGAGAAGATCATAATAGATCTTTTTAAAGACAAAAGTTGTAGCATCATTCTTTCTAATGGACTTTCTAGTTCAATAGTTGCAAGAGATAGTATAGATCAAGAAGAAACAATCTTTTTATTATTATAGAGAATTTTTATAATTTATTGTTATGTAAAATCCAAAATAACACTTATCTGGATTATACTATAGAAGAAGAATGATTATCCAACTTTCATAAACTTGAAAAGAAGGTTAAACTCTCCCTAAGACAAGTAGTGATAGCTTATATAGGTGATACAACATAGATTGCCAAATTCAAGAAAGACTTGAAAAGTATTTTGGAAAAAACAAAAAAGTTCTATATAGCAAATGACTTTCAAATTAATGTAACAAAGTCAATTCTTCTCATTATTAATCAAAATTCTCAAAATTCTAAAAGAGTTCAAGTTAAAATAAAGAATATCATGGTTAATGAAATTAATAAAAAGAATTAGACCAGATTCCTTGATATTTAGTTGGGTCAAAACAGAAAAGTTAGGATATAATCAATCTAATAAGATCAGAAATCAGAGTGATAGTTCAAGCAATATATAAGAAGAAGTTAATAGAAAAATATGCTTGTTATATTATTAATAGAGAGCTAATCCCCAGAATAGAATATAGAATGTAACATACATACCTTAATAAAAAGACATATAATACACTTACAGCCATGTTCAAAAAGGTTTTCATGAACAAAACACTAATTTGTGGAACAATACTGAATAGTTTCAATCATAACAAAGAAATATATGGTCTCAAAAGCATCTGGAAAATACAATTGGAAAGCTATATACAGTATTAGCACCATTCTACCAGTTCAACAATAATGAGGCCTTTAGTTTGGTTACTATAATCTGATTGAAATAGGATCAGATCAAAAGCTGGAAACCTAGAAATATCTTAGATAGTTTTATGGACTTATAAAAGATGATCAGAAGAAACCTAGTAGCTGCAATATTGATCTTGGCCAAAAATCTACATATTACCTTTCAAAGTTGAAGATGAAGAAAACCTTTAATTATCAAGAAGATATCTTATCTATTAAATAAATACTGCAGAATAATAGAGAATATGAAAAAGCCATTCTATTACTTTATAAACACAAGATCATATTCCTAAATCAAATCATTAATACAACTATAATGACATTCAAGGAATGGAGAGCAATCCAGATTCTCTTTAGCAAATGTAATAGTCCAGTCCTCTCTTGATACAAAAAGATCCAAAAAAAAGTAATAGAGAATTATGACCTTTTAAGAAAGTCATTATATGAACTAGACTGAACAGACTACAATATCCAAATTGAAGCTTTTCCAGTATATTCAAATAAAAAGAAAACATATTGGACAATCTACTCTAGCTTTTCAACTAATATATTGGAAAAGACATCATTCTTGAACAACAAAATTCAGTTTGCTCCATATCAGTTGATATACAACCCTACTAGTAATTATATTCTACTTTAACCAAATAGATTATTCAAAGTAACAGAAGTAGGTATATCACAAGTTCATCTTCTTCCATAACTAAACAAATACAAAAACTTGAGAAAAGAAAAACAAGTTCTCCTATCAGGCAACTCCACAGATTGATTAATAGCCATAAGGCAATAAGAAAGAATTTCACTAATATCTAAATCTAAAGTAGAAATTCAGGTAGAAAACTGAAAAGCCATACTAATAAGACAAGCCATCTGATTAAAAGAATATATAGATAAACCTATAGATATTCTTAAATATAATAAAAGAAGTATAGCCACTTAGTTTACTTTCTATACAGATGAATTTTATAAAAAAGAGACAAAAGATAGTGAGCTTGAAATAGATTTGACCTGGGTTTTAGTAAAAGACAACAAAGTTGTGAAGCAATTTTTAGCAGGAATATTAATATTATTATCGATAAGCAGGGCAGAAATATTAGTCATTCTAACTACAATATATATAGTTCTCTAAAATACAATAGTTTCAATATTCTCTGATTGTAATATTGCAGTTAAGGCATGAAAGTTCATCAGTTTACAAGTGGAGATATCAACAAGAAGATAGACAAAGACTACTAATTGGCCATTATAGAATAAAATCAAAAACCTAGTTAAAAAAAAAGATTTCATCTTGAAAATTATAAAGGTTAAAGCCCATTGGATCAATAAGTTCAATAATTAAGTAGATCTACTTATCAAACAAGCTAGATGTGAAAATCTAATAATCTGATATCAACTATCAAAGTTAGGGACAGTTCTTATAATAGCCATATGAAAAGAGCACACAATAAAAATCAGTATTAAGGAATTTATCAAAATATTTAACATGAAAAAATATGAAAAGATTTAACAATACAAAAAAGGATTCAAGAATTGTGGATCCAAAATAATAAAATTGTAAACTGGTTAACCTTCTGGAATTAGTTCAATTCATTCAATACCTTTATTATCTCCTTAAAAGATAATAAAAACAAAAGTTTCTTGACAAACCTAACCTAAAATAAACTTCCAGTATTGTAGATATTGAAGAAAAGAAAACTAGATATTTATACTATAACAACTTGTCCAGTATATGAACTTCAAGAAGAAACATTAGGACATTTGTTCAAATGTTTAATCACCAAAGAAATCAGAGAATATATATAGAGAAAAACAAAAGAAAAGATCACTTGCTATATCAGTAAAGAAATCAAAGACAAAGAAGAAATTCATCTTGTAATAAATAATTGGATAAGTAAATAGTTAGATGAGATTTAGTGATCTAATAGAAGTCTTTTCAATATTATTTATAGATATATGAAAGAGAACAAAACTACTTCCTTGAAGAATATTCTTAAAGCACAACTCAAAATTCTTCCGAAAGATATATAAAAAAGCATAATTGGTAAGCTTTATTATAAAATAAGAAAAAATTTCAAAGAGAATATATGGAATAGCCATTGCAAAAAAGTAATAAAATAGGTAAAAGTAGCAGAATTTTACTGAAAAGGACAAAAGAACTAAAAGACCTGGGCATAGATATATGATACAGGTTATATAAGAACAAAAAGAAGAATCTACATTTGTAAAAGACCCAGGCAAAAAGTCTCTAAAAGAAAGAAAGAAATGAAGTATATAGAAATTATCAAGGATTGGGTTTTTCATAGAAGAAAATAATTTGGTTTTTAACTGCAGTTAGAATTTAGAATAATTTATAGTAATAACCTGTAAGCAATGATTTTATTGGTTAGAGAATTTATCCAAGTCAGTAAGGAGCAAAATATTATTCCCTAAGTTGTATTTAGAGAAATAGTTTTTTTAATGATGGATAAGTTAGTATGTGAAAATCAAAATATTTTATAAATATCTTTTATATATACAATAAAAACAAGCCATACTGATCTGACTACAGATTAAAAAAAAAAATAAAATAAAAATAAATATATGTATAATATTATTTTGTATTAAATAAAAATCATAAAATACTGTATATAAAAATATGAGTAAAAAAGCCTAATAAAAAGAAATAGAAACAGTATATTAAAAATTTTATAAAAAGAAACAAAAACAAAAAGATAAAATTCAAGAAGACTATATACAGTAATCCTTTAATATTTAATAGAGAAGAAATAGGAAAAATATTATTTAAAACCTACTATAAAGTAAAATATTGTCTTCAAGGCCAAACTTAAAGTCTATTATTACTTATAACAAGTTAGTTAGATTTGAAATTAATGTTTGGCTATAGTTAAATATGAGCCTCTAAAAAGAGAGGCAGGAATAAAAATCAAATGTATTTTACTAGAAAACATTAAAATTTTAAATTAATAATTATAAAAAAACTACTTACAATTGTTCACAATTATTTAAATCATTGATTTATAATATTTTCTGACTTTTATCCCTATTAAAATAAAGAACTATAATTTTGTTCTTCAAAAAGAGACATAAGTGATCTATAAAATTTTATATGCTAAATACTTTAGAAACCCATCATTAGCTATAGTATGTATCATGCTACTCAAATAAAAATATATTTATATTTTTAATTGATTAATAAACTATGATCTAAACCTATGGATCAATAGCACAGTGTTAGTGCTCCCAGGTCTCAATTACAAGGTCTATAGTTCAATACTACTTAAGGATCAGAATTCGAAATTATCCTTCTGATCAGGTTTATCAGTTATCCTGTAAAAGTCATACCCAATCATCTGGAACCAGCTTGAAACAGGTTAAGTTGCATGAAGATAAAACTTCTGGCCTTTTGTCGATCAGAGGTTGAAACTTAAGATCATACTATCAAAAGAATTGTACGAAGTAAGGCTTCTAATCTAGCCTCCTACATAAAGCCCCTAGTTTAGAACCCCTGCTCTCCTAGCTCAGAATATTCCAATCTGGTAATCTGCTTAATTGAAAATTGATTAATAGGAACTGATCCAATGTCACAAGTGATAACAAAGAAGATAACATGCTTTTTTCTGAGGTCTGAGTAAATAATATCTGGGAATATTGAAGAGTATATATATCCTGTTGAGTATATTTAACAGGTCTAGCTTAGTATATACAATAAATAAATAGTTATATAAGCTCCATATTAACTAACCTAAGTATCACTATTTATAACTGTGTATTAATCATTCGGCCACTAGTTAGATATGTCCACTTTCTTAGTGATAGTAGGTCTAGTTAGGATTGCCGTGATAGATTAGTATTAATCTGCATATATAGAGATGTTTGATGTAATGACAGTGGAATTAAATTGCTAAATAAAGTCTCGCATCTAATACCAGTTGTGGTTTAATACTTAAAAAAATAAAAATAAATAAACTATGATCTAGTCTGGTTGTAGATATACAAAAAAAAAAATAATAATAATAAGGAAAATAGAAGTATAAATAATAAAACTTATAAGATATTTAAAAAAAGTAAAAATATAATCAATTTTTTTACAGAACTAGTTAAAAAAATTTTATTAACACAAGCTAAAAAACTAAAAAAAAAAAAAAAAAAAATAGAAATATTAACTAGAAAATAAATACTTTATGTTAAAAGAAGATTTTGAATTACTTAAATAATAAATATAAAGCAAATAATATAAATAAGTAATAGCTTAAGAAATTTTTTAAAAGACAAAATAAAAAAATCCATAAAGTTCTATTTGATAAAAAGAACAAGAAGTTCAAGAGTTAAAAAAAATAATAAAAGAAGAATATTCGGATGAAGATTTAATTATAATAATAATAATAGGAATCAAAAATAATATAAAATAATTGAATTTTAAGCTTAATTAAAACTTTAATCAATAATTTACAATTGTAAAAAAGTATTAAAAAACTTTTTTCACTGATTCTTCTTTTTTGATAATTTTCTTGAAAAAAGTGAACCAGTTTAAATACATAAAAAAGAAATATAAAACTCTAAACCAAGCTATCAAGTACTTATAATATACTTAATATATATATATCAATATATCTGAAAATATTAAAGATAGAGATATACACTAGTTCATTAACTTTTTACTTTATTTTTTAAGTTTTTTAGGAGAAAGAAAGAAAATCAAAAACTGATTCACAGTCAGAAAAAGAAAGCCAATATCAACTTCACATAGTTTATAGCCAGGCTAGTACAGGTTAACACCTTTCTTTATACTATAAGAAATCTAAAAACAACTAAGCCTATTTAATAAATCAAGTTGTTTCAGTTACATTAAGGTCCAGAAGAATATCAAAGCTTCCTAAAGACAAGATGGTCTAAATGCACATATCTATCAAAACAATATACCTATCCCAAACCTTGTTATACAAACTTGAATACATAAAAGCAAGCCAAAAAACAAGTATGTATATATACAACTTGTTGTCTAAACAACTTGATCAACTTTCTATACAAATATGGCAACAACTTTCAAATTAAAATAGAATTATCAACATAAACAAATAAACAATCAAAATAATACAATAAGATTTTCTATATTATCTAAACAAATATACATAAACAATAACAACATCAAAAGAGTTTATCTGTAGTCTAAATTTAGATTACTAATAAATATAAATAAGAAAAATACATAAAGATATTCAGACAGTTGATATGTGATAAAATAGAATACATGTTCAATATCTACAATATTGATACTATAGATATAAATAAATTTAAAGCAATTTTACAAATATTATAAAATAAAGAAGACAAAATATTAAATATCTTAATTAATATAGCAGTACAATGAGAAAAGTGAAATGCAGACAATATAACAATTGCTTCAACAGAAAGAAAAAACAAGTATTAACTATAAACATATATTTTTATCAAAAATATTTACTATCATAAATAGTATAATTGTCAAAATATTAGAAATAGATAGAGCAACTTTTTATAAAGAACACATTCTAATATAATATATTATATATTTTGGCAATAGAAGAGAAGAAAATCTACAACAACAGTTTTTAGAAGATGAATATTTAAATATTGTTAAAGAAAATAGCAACAAGGGAAACAAAACAATTATCAATTCTGAAAATTATTATAAACTTAGAAAATGAACAAATATTAAAAATTGAGACAATAACTCATATAAATGAGGAAAAGAATCTAATAATAAAGGAAATTTGAGAGAAAGTATAAGATCTAAGTATTATAAAACTCAATACTTACTCTATCAGAAATTGTCAAAAAGTGGTAACAAACAATTCTTATTACATAAATAAAAAGAAAACTTATAAAATTGATACCATAATAGCTAATATTCCAGAAAATATTAAAAAAGAAATACTCATATACAGTATATAAGTGATCTGTTAAAACTACCAGCATGTCAAAAAAATCTACTGCATATAGAATTTCTGAATAGTAATAAATGGTTAACCTTTTATATTAATGAAGAAGAAGATCTCCTAAAATACATAAAAGAAATAAACTACAAAAAGAAAACTTCAATATCTAATAACTAAACTCTAATGAAAAAGAAAAGAATATATAACTTAAAAAACCAAACTAATAAAATAATAAAAGGAAATTCTTCAAGAAACCATTATTAGAAGAAAGCGAAGAGATATTCTATATCAGTTTGATAGATATAGATAAAAAAAGAATTCAATTTTAACTAAAGAGTATCTCAAGAAATATAGTGAAATCAAGAATTCAAATACTTACAGCTATCAAAAAGGCAAGATTAAAATGAGGGTATGTATTAAAAAATACAAATATATTAATATCAACTTAGAGAATATTTGGATAACTCCAATAGAAACAAAAATAGTAAGAATAATCTTTACCAAAACAGAGCTATCAGATAAAGACATCACTGATATTATAATACAATAAAATACTTACTTTGCAAGACTCTTCAGAACAAATAAAACATACTCAAACTTGGTAATTAAAACAGTAGAAGAAACAAATGCTAAAGTCTATTATATACCAAGAGATTCCCATATTTTGCAAAAATACAACTTTACAATAGTATATTTTGAAAGCAAAGAAGATATGAATAAAACATGCAAACAACATGTTTGTAAAAGACTTTATTTCAATAAGTCAGTGAACAATTGTTATTTGGCCAACAAGACAACAAAGTTGTTTTTATTTC